>ML782683.1:916837-965723 GCA_009831015.1 Picea engelmannii | reverse complement strand
TTAATCCCTCACAGGAATGTTCAAGAAGATAAAATAGTTTGAGAGACAATTCTATGTACATAAACAGCGTATTGAATTTCTTAATTGTTTTTGTTTAAAATATAGCTGCCCAAATGCACGTTGACTAAATGGTTGGAGAAATAGCCGTGCGCTACATCCCGCGACAGATACATATCTGTTAAATCATTCAGGAGCAGATCTGCATGCTGAGAAGGAACCGTTGTTTACAAGAGCGAAAATCGTTGCCAGATTCAGAGAAAATCACTGCCAGAAATCGAGCCCACGTCAAATATTATTGACAAATATCATTGCCGATCGGAGGAGGCCGTCTGTTGCATTTGCTGTGAAAAGAAAAAACATCTGACGTCTGAAGAAAGGAGCAGACACTCTTTTTAAATTAAAGAAGAGGAGATAGCCGCCGTGAAGCAAATTTAAAGAAAGCCGACTATGTGAAGGAGCTGAATCCGTGTGAAGGAGCTGTGGGAAGAATGTGTGGATCGTTGTGGGAAGAATGCGTTGCCTCCTTAGAAGGAAATTCGTTGCATGGTTATTAAATTTAATCATAAAATGCATTGCACTGGCATTATAAATGAGATTTAAGTCAACGATGTGGTCATACTTCTTATTTTTTTAAGATGATGTAAATTGTGGTTTGCTTGTGATGAAAGCTTTATTTGGATGAGGAGGCACCCATCTCCAGCCGTGTGTTGTCTTTTTGTAAGAAACCTATCTTACATCAGATTGGGTTTGTTGTTGTTGTGTTAAATATTTGTTTTTTATTTGAGTGTGCAGATTTGTGAGAATTAAAGAACCAATTAAGGAATAGAATAGCATCTTTTAAAGCTAGTGGTTTTCGGTGCACTTCGATGCTATAGGAATATATGACTGGTTTAAATATGTCTACAATTCTATTCACAGATGGAGATTATTGTTGTACTTCTGAGTTTTATAGTGAATACTTAAGGGTTATCATTGTGTTGGTGAGTGTGTGTAAAGATCACTTTGTAAGATCGATTACTGAATGTTTCAGTTTCGAAACTATTTTTCGAGGTAGTTTAGAATCATCGATTCTATAGACATTTCAAGGATGGTCGGAAGCGGTTGTATTTGTGTTGTATGAAGTGGTAGCTCAAAGATGATGGAGAGAAAGAGAGTGTCTATGAAGTTTAGAGATGAGTGTAACTGTGTATGAGGACCAATGAGACAGACATAACAAAATTTGTGTTGTAATCTTTTGTTATGTTTTGTAATTTGTGATTGTGATATTTGTAATGTAAGCATTAAGGGAAGGTGTTAGAGATAATGCTTACAGTTGTTGTAACTGTGAGTTTCTAGGTTAACTATGAGATAATGCTTACAATTTTGTAACTGTGAGTTTCTAGGTTAACTATTTTTAGCTAATTAGATCCACTTTCTTAGGATCTAGATTGCTAGGAGTGAGTGATCTGCATGCTATATATGTAACCTCCATTTATCTATTAAAAAATAAAAACTACTCTTTATATGTAAATCTTGTGTAATGACTTCCCTCTCAATTTCTAAATTTATTGAGAAAAGAAATTGAAACATTTATCACCATTACCATACTTTGAGATTGAATATTGAGAAGAGGGATTGAAACATTTATCACTATTACCACGGAATGTTATCACACGGGGATCGAATCCATATTCTGTAAATGCCAGGCATATATAGCACTTGGATATAGAATGTCAGCCAAACGTACAACAGCATGAGCGTGGGAATAAAAAACTAATAGATGATCCTCATACATATATATCCAATCCAAATTGTTAAAAAACACAAATATAAACTTCAAAGTATAAAAGGTATTGTGAACCAACAAACCCTAACTATGAGAATGCACTCTTCGGTCTCTCTTCAATGAGAATTCACTCTGAGGTCCTCGTGCGTTCTCACTCTTTGTTATTGTCTACGCAATATGTTATTGCCCATTCAATAGTAATCAATTGTGAGTTGTCACTCTTGTTATTGTCGATCACTATGTTAATGCCCAATGTAATGGATGGATCGATGGGAATCAATTGCTCTCTGTGATGTTTTCCTTTTATGATGAAACCAAACCTAAATGTCATCCTTATACACCTTTGACACTTGTCATTTCATCTTCTTAATCATCTAGATTTGACAATAAGTTCAGCAACATAGTAATGTGATGTTTTTTTATGAAACTAGCATAATAGTGTCTAGAGTAAGTAAACTTAAACGTCATCCTTCTACACCTTTGACACTTGTTATTCCATTTTTTTAATCACTTAAATTTGACAATCCATTTACCAACATTGTAATTTATTAATCATATTAAATAAATGTAAAAAAGTAAATATATAAGCTTATGTATTTATAAATGTTAAGAGGTTAAAAACCATATTTAATCTTATCCATAAAAAAAAACATTAAGAATTAAAAACTTATTTTATGTGTATATTTTCAATAAGTGTATGAGTGGTAATAAACAATATAAATTCATATTATAT
Organism: Picea engelmannii; assembly: GCA_009831015.1. Taxonomy (NCBI): domain Eukaryota; kingdom Viridiplantae; phylum Streptophyta; class Pinopsida; order Pinales; family Pinaceae; genus Picea; species Picea engelmannii. The sequence goes on along the minus strand of ML782683.1, from coordinate 963,225 downwards.
AGATTTTTCATATGAGAAAGTTTGGTATTCTTATAGATTAGGGGATACATAAAGAAAGATAAAAGGCGAGTGCAAGCTAATGATGGTCTCCCATTATATCTTAGTGGAAATGCAAACCTCCAAGAAAATTTAATTAGATTTCTTAATATAAAATTTTTATTCATAGAAATTATGAATAACTATGTCACATATATTTTTTTCTAATAGTTGTATCTTATTTTTCCAACAAAATATAATATATATGTTTTTGTTTGTGTACGTGTTGAGTACTTTAACTATGGAATTTCATTCCAAAAACGTATAAGTAAAGAACCAATTTTTCTTGTGTTGTGTATTTTTTGGAAATTTATAATATTAATTTTTTATTTTTTTTAAATTATCAAAGTCAACATATCCCATCACAACACCTTTTGTTGGTGGAGGCTAAGAGAGTCTTAACATGACCATATATATATATATTTCAATCTTAGATATCAGTCTCCTCTAGCCCCGCATATAACTCATTCGAGAAATAACAGAAATAAGAGAGATATGTATTATAGGATTTTGATATATGTCAAGACAAAAATAGATTAAAAATAATAAGAATTATTAATTTTTAAAAAAATTATATATTTGGAATATGCACAACCAACTTTGTGTCTATGTAGTTTTGTCAATAAYTGAATTGTGTAACCTATAGAAAAATAACATAAAAAACAGAGATATGGAGAGGAATTCATAAAAATAGAGGTTTTTATGTATTTGCATACCACACCACTAGGTTTCCATACTRAACCTAAATCTGAGACAACCAACTCAACAAACATGTATGCTAGAGTTGCAACTCTTGCCCGAAAAAATTTGAAATCAGTTTAGAATCACACACATGTTCCTAAAGCATGCACTCGTTATTAGAAACATGAATGTCAATGCATTCCTGTTAACACAAATCAATTCTCTCTCTCTCTCTCTCTCCAGCCTCACTCTCCCTATCCATCGCTCACTCTCCCCCCCCTCTTCCCCTCTCTCCTTGTCTCCCTCTGCCCCCTCCTATCTATCCCCCATTGTTTCCCCCTGATCTCTCTCTACCCCACTCACTCTCGTCGTCTTCTCTCCACATTCCTCGCTCTCTCGCTCTCTAATTCTCTCTCTCTCATTTCCCTCTACCCATCTCTCTCCCCTCTCCTTCCCTCTCTCATTTTCTTCCCCTCTCTTCCCCACACTCTCTCTCTTTCTCTCCTACTTTATATTTCATCCCCTCCATCTCTCCCTTCCCCTCTCTTTCTCCCCCTCTCTCTTTACTTTTATCCCTCTCTCTCTCTATCTCTCCCCCTTCTTCCCTTCCCCCAATTTTCCCTTCTCTTTATGTCTCCATCCCTCCCTCCCCCCCAATACCTGTCTCCCTCCCTACCCCCTCTCTATGATTCAAATGGATGTCAGTGGCCTCCCACTTATTTCAATTGTCTCATTTTGGCAGCTTTCGAGTTTGGCAGTTTTTTAGTTTCCTAGTCCTTGACTTTCAGGGCCATTTTGAGGCCCCAAACAATGTTTTTAGGGCTTGCCACAATGAAACTATACACAAAGTTAGAATGTGATGGAATCATGTGTAGTATTCGGATAGACCTTTCCAATGGGCTATCGTGCACCTAAAACGTAGATTGTATGCAAAAGTTATGACCCCTAGAAGTTGATGTACTAACTTACCCCAACTGGGCCTACATTACTTTTGGTGCTTCATCTCCTAGTGTTAGGTTTTTGGATGTATAGGGTTTTGGAATTCCTTTTTATTATAAAAAGGTTTGGAGAGCCTCATTGTAACCTTCTTCTTGTGAATGAGCGTAACCACCACTATTCTAGCAAGCTTGTTTTCCGCTGCATTTTACAGTTTCAACATATTTTGTTATTAAATAGAAACCAATTTTACCATATCTCTGTTATTATATCTATGTTATCCTTGTGTTTCTATGTTAAGAATAATAATAATCCGTATTCATTTCGTTTTGCTCATAAAATGAGGATCAGTGGTATCAATGTCGTCTGCTCCTTGTCGTTCTTAATGGATGTCTCCGATGAGATCAGGGTACAAAGAATTGGGTCTTGAGCGTGTTTCTCTTGAGGACAAAATATCTTGCATGCCCAAGAGACCTCTCATGGTAGGAGAAAATAAATACAATCGGGCATGAGACCCTTTTAAAATGTTTCTAGAGGAATCCCTCACGCAGCAAAGGAACAAAATGATGGATAGTTTTGCGCAAATCCTTTGGTGTCTACCAACAAGCGATGCATCTTTAGTGAGTGGAGGTGCCGCCCCATTCAAGGTACAAATCAAATTTGATATTACCATATTTGAATGTTAGATAGACACAGATGTTGTAGACAAGTGGTTGAATCTGCTAGAAGGGCATTTTTCTTTCCATAACTTTTTGAACAGAGAAAAGATTATGTTTGTTCTCCTCAAAGTCATTCCCCATGTCAAAGATAAGTGCGAGACTTTATGTGAGAAAAGGAAACATAGGAACCCTCATTATTTATAGTCCTGGTCACTTGGGAGTCCTTCAAGGATGCTATCAAGGAAAAATACTACCCTGTCAGAAGTTATGATGATCTGTATACAAAATGGACCACACTACAGCAGGAAAGAGACCAAACAGTGCTAGAGTTCACAAATATCTTCCATACCTTTCACACCAAGTTGCATATCAAATATTCTGAGCGGCATCTGGTGCTCAAGTATCGTAGTGGTTTGCATAGATACATCTAGGTCAAAATGGAGTTTTTGGACCTCTCATCATTGGGTCCGACCTATCGATATGTCATCCAAATCGAGAAAAAGATTAAACAAAAGACATGGGAATTTGGGCCTCAGAATCCCTTACATTAGAAGAAAGTAAAGGGAATCCCCAACCCATAGAAAAAAAGATAGAGAAAAGACAGATAGTCTTAGGACAACCAATATAGGTAGCAAGCAAAGAAGGACACCATAAATACAAAGAAAGATATGAGGAAAGCCTATGAATCAGATGCGGGTTTCGACTCTGTTTCATAACCATAAAGGGGGAGACAGATCATTGGCACAAAACTTAGTGCCACCGTTGCTACCACTAAGGTCCAACCCGATGAACCAGATGAGCGAGAAGAAGGAAAATGACTCTTTCATTCACAGATGTGGGTAAAAATCACCCCACTGCACTTTATCATTAATAGCGGTAGCTAGAAGAACTTCATATGAGAATAGGTTGTCAACTGGCTAGCCCCACCAACAACATCACACTTGCAGCCCTACACCATTGGATGGTTCCACCAAGGAAGTGATCTCTGCGTTAGCCAATAGTGCCACTTGTCATATGACATCAGGCCCTTCAAAGATGAGGTATTGTGTGATGTTGCTCATCTTGAAGTTTGTAATGTTCTTTTGGACCAACCTTATTTATCCAAATATCATGTTGTATATGATTCTAGGCCTTGTAGTGTTATTATTACTTTGAACAATAAATTGTACAAGATACCCGAGGCAGTTCCACTTAGTGTTATTTCCGTGATCTCTTCCAAGTAATGCAGGAAGGTCATATCTCAGATCGAGAATTTTGTCTTCTTCGTGATTCTCTCTCAAAGCGAATGAAATAATGCCACCACATCCAGGGCCTCTGCAGATGACCTATCCACACAACATAAGCAAGTGGACAAGTTCATGGAAGAATACAAAGATATCTTCTCCTCACCTATCAGGGTACCTCTGCACTGTTAGGTCAAGCATCCCATTGATATGACCCTCGATGCACTCTTGCCCAATGGTCCAGTCTACCACCACTCTTTGTTAGAGAATGAGGACATTAAGCGATAGATGCAAGAACTTATCCACAAGGGGCACATATGTCCCATATCATCACCTTGTGGGAGCCCAATTGTGCCGGTGCAGAAGAAATACGAGACCTGGTGAATTTGCATTGATTACCAGTCCCTAAATAAAATAACAATCATGAATCGATACCCGATTCCCCAAATTGACGATCTCGTTGATCATCTCAAGGGGGCCAAATACTTTAATAAGATTGATATGAAGTTTGACTACCACTAGGTCCCCATAGAATAAACAAATGTATGGAAGACTACATTCAAGTGAAAAGAAGTTCTTTTTGAATGGTTGGTCATGCCCTTTGGTTTGACAAATGCCCCAAAAAAATTCATGACGATGATGTACCATATCATGCGACCTTTCACCAATAATTTTGTAGTGGTGTATCTAGATGACATCCTCATCTACAAGAATTGGGCAAAACACTTGCATCATATTGAGTAGGTTCTGCAAACCCTGCGACAACACAAGCTCTATGTCAACTTGGAAAAATGCTTCTTTACAATGGACAGGGTCTAATACCTATTATACATCATGGATCAACATGGTGTGCATGTGTATCTAGCCAAGATCCAGGTCATTCGTGAATGGTGAGCCCCAACCACACTCACTGAGCTTAGAAGCTTCTTAGGCCTTGTCAATTTATATCGTAGGTTCATGCTGGGATTCTCCCATATTGCATGGGCCCTCATCCAAGTAACTAGGGTCATGGTAAGGACATATTTTTGTGGGGCCTATGCCAACAATAAGCATTCGATGATTTAAAGAAACACTTTTTCTTAGCCCCAGTATTTTCATTACCATACCTACATCAAGCCTTTGAGATCGAGACAGATGCTTAAGACTATGTTGTGGGCACAGTTCTCACTCAGCATGGCCACCCCATGGCCTATCATAGTGGGACACTATCATATGATGTCCATAAGTACCCTAATTATGACAAAGAAATGTACTCCATTATGGAAGCCTACTACAAGTGGAGACATTACAATATTGGGAAGGAGATGGCCATTCAAAAACATCATAAGCCACTGCAATTCATGTAGACACAAGGAAAATTGTTGAATGACCACCATTAGAAGTGGTCCACATACTCACAAAATATCCACCTCAACATCAAGTATAAAACAGGGAGTACAAATCAAGTCACTGATTTTATGAGCCGACCTCCAGTCATGACACTTACCATGGTGAGAAACTCTTGCAGCCATGAGAACTTCATATGGCTCCACCTCTATGATACAGAGCCTAACCTCACCACAACATACCAAATTTTGGGTGCAAACTCAGTTGTCTCTAATTTTCATCTTCAGGATGGGTTGTTGTGTCGTCTGGGCCATCTCTGCCATCAAGAGAGTGAGCAAAGATGATTTGGGAAGCCACTACAGTTGGGTGGTAGGACACTTCATCATCGAAAAGATAGTGGCAATGTTGTAGAAACATTTCTACTAGTCGGAACTTCGATAGGATGTCAACAAGTATATCAAGTCCTCCATGCATTATTTTCAAACCAACCACTAAGAAACAGGGTCTGTACACCCCCGTACCTACTCTTGGAACAACATGAGAATCCATCTCAATGGACTACAAGTTGGGCCTTCAATCCACCAAGAGGGGTAATGACCATGTGTTTTTTGGTTGTTGATCTCTTTTCCAAGATGGAGATCCTTGCCTCCTGTAAGAAGAGAATCACAACAAATGTCACTACCAAATTTTTCTTTGAACAAGTATGTGTACATTTTGAAATCCCTCAAACCATTGTCTCAGATCGGGACAGTCATTTCCTCAACACATTCTGGTTGAGCCTTTGGTCACTGTTGGACACCAAGCTCACCAAATCCACTTCCTTCCACCCATAGATAGATGGCCAAACTAAGGTCATCAATTATATGATCTTTTATATACTTCACATGTACAATTACAAGCACGACCGCACATGGGATGAGAGTCTTCTCTATTTTCATCATAGCTACAACCAAGTTGTACATAGCTCAACCACCCACATCTCCTTTCAGGTCGGGTTGGGATTCCAACCATTGGGTCCCATGGATGTTGCACTACCTCTTGCAACCACCACGAGAGACTCATCACCTGCTCCAAATGAAGTTTACAAAGCCTCCTGGTTCATTGAGCAGATCAAGAACATCCGCTAATAGGTTCAACATATTTTACAGAAGTCCAATTCCAAGTACATGCAGTGCCATGATAAACATCGGGTGCCACATAATTTTTAGGAGGGATACAAAGTGTGGTTTCACTTGCAGAAAGAATTCCTTACAGAGCCCCATCAAAAGCTTCTTTGACTCTGTTATGGACCTTACACCATCACCAAGGTTTTGGGTGACAATTATTTTGAGTTCAACATTTCCCCTTTCCTTGGCCTACACCCAATGTTCAATGTGGATCTCCTCCGGCCATATTTCCCACCATTATTGGATGCCTCATAGATAGTAGAACATTTGACACCAATAGAGCTCAACCATGAATCCAATGATCATATTATGGAAACACAAGTCAAGGGTACTCGCCAATAGAGGATCCAACTTTATTGCGTTGTTAAAGCAAGGAAGCTCCTGCACCAAGGAAAGTGACTCACGTGGGGCCAAATTCAACAAAAATTTCCTCATCTGATGGGGGAAGTCAACGCAATGGAGACCATTTCTTCCTAAGGGGGAAGGATTGATCTAGATAGATTTGGGTGTTCTCCCACCTATTCTAACTTTCTCATTTTGGCAGTTTTCTAGTTGGGCAATTTTTTTCTAGTTTTCGGGTCCTCGAATTTCGTGGTTGTTTTGAGGCCCTAAAAAGAGTTTTTATGGCTCTCCACAGTTGGACTATTGAAAAATTCAAAGTCTTACAGAAACATGTGTAGTCCTTGGATATACCTTTCGAACGAGATATTGTGCGCCTAAAATGAAGATCATATGCAAAAGTTACGACCCCTCAAAGTTGATGTACTAACTTACCCCAATGGGGCCCACATGACTTTTGGGGCTTCATATCCTAGGGTTAGGTTTTTGGATGTCTAGGGTTTTTGCATTCCTTTTTATTGTAAAAATTCTTACAGAGCCTCATTGTAACCATCATGTTTCGAATGAGCACAACCATCACATCTCTTCTCAAAGATAAACCGCTACCATTCTAGCAAACTTGTTTTCCACTACATTTGATAGTTTCAACATATTTTTGTATGGAATAGAAACCAATTTTGTTGTATCATTGTTATTATATCTTTGTTATCCTTGTGTTTCTGTGTTAACAATAATAATAATGTGTATTCATTTCGTTCTGCTCATAAAATCTAGATCTCTCTCTCTCTCTCTCTCTCTCTCTCTCTCTCTCTCTCTCCTTAAGCCACTAGTACATAATGTAAAAATTTCGACGTTCTATTTGTGATGTTATGGACAAAATTGGCCATACTGTCAAAAAATACAGGAAATTTTAATTTCTTTTTCTATATTTCCCGATAATGTCTCTATTTCCACATTGATGTCTCTCTTGCCATGTTGTCTTCTCTCTTTCCATTTTGTCGTCTCTCTTGTCACATTTTCCACATAATCATCTCTCTTGCCACATTTGTGACAAAGGCATCTCTCTTGCCACGTTTGTGAAGATAGTTGTTGTAGTTGAGATTTTTTGGAAACTAGGTTTTCCCCCTCCAATGGTCACCTAGTATTTTGACCAAGTCAAGTTTGATTTGGTCAGTGATCGTCGAAATTGTGACATTATAAAATATATAAATATGTTGCATTTTACGGATGTTGCGACAAGTTTTCTATAATAACCACACTTCAAAAAGCGTTTGCGGGTCTTCTCGGCTAGAGTACAACTATTAAAAGACATTGTACTAGGGCTAGAGTACATGATGGGAAACAATGAATTGTGAATGGGGCCAACATTGATTTTTTTTCAAAATATTTCTATATGACATCATACATCCTTGAGTCTTGAAACCCTTGCATATCGTCAAGGCATGTGTCTAGTCTAACCATACCAAATTTTGACACATACAAGAACATATTGAATAAATTTCAACGTTGGTGCCATTCATTGATCACTATGTGAGGTCGATGCATGACATTTTTGGTGGTTGAATTGGAAGTTCCATGACATTTCAAGAGAGTTCCAACAAAGATTCTATAGATAGAAACAATGACATTTGACAATGAGACGCCCATTATGAACACTGTTTCAAACATGGATGATCTCAAATATTATTTGGTCGAGACATCATACATCATTGAGTCTTGAAACCCTTACATATCGTCAAGGCATGTGTCTAGTCTAACCATGTCAAATTTTGATGCATGAAAACACATATTAAAGAAATTTCAACGTTGTCCCCATTCACTAGTGCTCATTATGCGGGGTCAGTGCATGAGATTTGTGGTGGTTGAATTGGAAGTTCCATGACATTTCAAGAGAGTTCCAACAAGGATTCTATGGATGGAAAAAATGACATTTGACAAATATGAGATGCCCCATTATGAATGTTGTTGCAAACATGGACGATCTCAAAGATTATGTGGTCGGGACATCAAACATCCTTAAGTCTTGAAACCCTCCCATACTGTCAAGGCATGTGTCTAGTCTAACCATGTCAAATTTCGATGCATACAGGCACATATTGAAGAGATTTCAATGTTGACCCCATTCACTAGTGCTCACATGAACGGTCATGTAATAAATATGACATCTACAACTAAGTATGGGGAAGGTTGACTTCTATATAAATACAATATGGGGAGGGTTTCTTGACTTCTATACTTGAATATTTGGGGAAGGTTGTGTTTCTCTTGATGTTCATATATTTGAAGAGAGGATTAGAGCATTTAGAGTATTCATGACACTCTCGGGATTACTTTTGAAATACAAATAAAGGGGGATAAATGCCTAGCCACATGTATTCTTCTTTATATATTCATGTTTCATTTACATACACAACTAATCTATAAATATTGTGATAGTATGTTTTGTCTTTTTTTCCATTGATTTGACCCTAGTAAGTGGGGAATTATCCCCTATCACAACTACCATTTCAATAATTTGATATCTTCATATAAAAAACATGTAGAGATTTTACATCTATGTATGTGAAAACTAAGGAAAAATGCATTGAAACCAATCAACCATCCATCGCCATGCTAACCATAAACACCATAGAATTCAAAAGGATTTTTCTTAATTATATAGAAACCCAACAAAAATCATAGAGAAATTTCACTAATCTAGGTTGTATCTTACATAATCAATTTTGGGATATAAGTAGTAATAGTGAAATGGTAGAAAACTATGTGAATGTTAATTGGTGTAGTTAATTAAAAAAAACAACAAATTAGTATGGTAACAAGACACTATGGATCAAAAAGAGCATGTTTTTTTGATAATTGAAATCATTGGATTGATATTAGAGAGGGTGATGAAAAATAGAGGTTTATGAAACTAGTCCACTAATTGGTTGTGCTCTACATTACTAGAATCAATTATTTTAGATGAAAAAGACTAAACCACTAACCCATTATTTTCTAAGTGTGAGCCCTAATAAGACAATCGTTAGAAGACTTGACACCCCCAAATCTCTTCAAAATGCTTCTATTTTAGGTGTTTATATTGATGAGAGTAGAAACTGTGAATAAATCACTCACCTAGTTAATCTAGCTAATGAAATTGTGACCATTAAACCCCTCAATCAAAGATATCTAGGTGAATTTTGAGCTCTATTAGGAGATCAGCTGGACAATGTCTTGAACCAAGATAGGTATTGTATTAAGTCATAATTACTAAATAAGAAAAAAATCAGAAGGATTGCCATATATTCATTTATCATGGATATTTAAATATGATTATTTAAATCTTCACGCATCAATTTTTTGACTAATATCCCTAAAAACAGACCATTGATATTGTTATTAAATGGTCAAGAGACCACAAAGACTTTCATTAAATGATTAACAAACCATGAAGACTATTTCATTAAATGATCAAGAATCTATTTGTTTCTTTGTTTCTTAGGGCTACTATTTCCTACACCATTCAATTCTTTTGCAAACATCCCTTTGGTTAATGACATGACACAAAGGAGGGTTGGGCCTCATTATAAGGTTGTTGGTTGTGAAATTGAAATTATCAAATAAACTAATTATACAAAAGGGTTCAATGTCAAGTTTGGAAACCCTTCTAAAACACAAGATTGATGCCCCACTATAGTTTACCTATTTGACTCTAAGAGCATTTTATTAAAGGAATAAATGGTCCACCATTGTTTTCCTCTTTTCTTCTCATAGCATTTCCTATTTTTTTCCCTATTTTCCTCACATCGTCATAATTTAATTTAGATGTTCCATTTCTTGTTGAAGTTGCTCAATTTAGTTTGTAGAAAATTTGATAATGTATGTGATTCAATTGGTTTGACCGACTTGCAAGTTCATGAAAATAACATTTTGAAGCCTCCATAGATATGAGTTACCCTTCTATGGTATAATTTAAATTATGCACAACTGAGAGTCCCATCCCTCAATGCTATTTTGTTGTCCATCTTGATAGTGAATAATTAATGCTTGTGAAGCACGATCTCTTATGAAAATATAAAAGAATTAATGTTCTTTGTGAGCTTATTTTGTTTAGATAAGACACATGATAATTAATGGCACTATTATCCTTATCGTCGTAGTCCTATATCTCAATCATGCTCGGAAGACTCTTCAACAAGAGTGCATCAAGTTTTTCTCTAATTCCTTCTCTGAAAACCCCAATTTATTTTATATCTTGCGTGCTTTGCTTGATAGAGTAAAGCTCCCATTTTCTTGTTGTGTATCACTAATATAACAATCTACTAGAGGGAGAGTAAGTAATACTCACCTTACAAATATCCCATCAATATATACCATCATTGAACATTCCCAGAGTTCAACTTCTTAGAGATGGATCTCATGTCTAGAACACAGCTAAGAAAGCCAAACACTTATTCTTGCACATTGTCTATGGGAAACTGGGTATGACAACTTTGCCTATTTATAGAAATATTATAAGAAGAAAATGAACTCTTTAGTTATAACATGATATTAATATCAATCCATCCAACCCTACCTTTCATCATCAAAGGAAATCTCTAGAGGCTTGTTCAGTTTGGGTCCCTCGTGAACTAGTTGATATGATTTGGTCAAAATTGCAATTCCATCTTATCCCTTATCAAACATGACCAAATATCCTTTAGTGGGGCACACAAGGACTCAAAAAATTCTTCATAAGTTAGGCATCAATAACTTATGAATAATTTGGTTCAGGTGACGCCTAATTGAATTTGGATACATGTTTGGAATCATGATATTTGACCTTAAATATCATTGTTTCTATGATAGTTGACTTGGAAACAAAATCTTACTTGAGATAACATTCATAAGGAAGACTTCTTGGGTCCCTCATAATGATGTATGTGTAGGAATAATGCAAAGACTTTCAATATCTTACTATCACTATGCTTCCTACCTTTGGGGCTAGATCTTCTTTGGAGCACGTAACAATATTTCTACACAACAAAAAGCCACAACCTTCCTTCATCATTAGCATTAGCATATCTTCACCTTATAGATTTGGGCACAATTGTGGAATATTATCCTTGGCTTTGGTACTTGGCATATATGGTTGGAAGAGAATAATTGTATTTTTGACGAAACATCAATATGGTTCAATGTATAATTTTTACATAATTTTACATGTGTATAATTTTGTATTTTTACATGTGTATAATTTTGTTTTAGATTTGAAATTCAAATTTTAACATAAACATCAATCATTAAACAAAATTCCATTATAATTTAACTTCAAATTTTAACATAAACATCAATCATTAAACCAAATTCCATTATACTATAAAATATTATCTAATGAGAAATTATTTAATTCCCTAATCTCTTTTATTAAGGAATTTTGTAAACTCGATTGTACACCGTCAGATCCCACGCTCTAGATAACATTAAATTTTCTATAGGTTCTGTAGCCTGGTGTTTATTTCTCCCTCAGGGTTTTAGCACAAACATCAGAGTTCTATCTTCCTCATTCAAAGAAAATAAAGCGCGCAACCTACTTCTTACAAACAAAAATTGCTCCATGGTGAATACAAGCAGAGAGAGGGGATGTTAAGACAATGGGCATACGATATTGCAAGGGTTACTCCATTACAGGTATATTCTAGCGATGGAGTTTGAGGAATGGATAAATTTTTTTTATGTAGGGTGATGGGAATTGGATTCATTGAAATGGAAAAATACGTAGTGAAAATTGAAGAGAAAAATTTGAATACTTGGTCTCAAAGATTCAGCGGTTCTTAGCATAAAACTCACTCCAAAAATCCCCAAACCCAACAACACAATGAGAGGATGAATCTGCAAAAAACAAAGGCACTATCCCAATAGAGTACTAAAAAACAATCGCAGGGAAGCCAGACTGGAGCACTAGTCAAAATTTTCTCGGAATCTATAGGGATTTCCAAGAGAGACAAATGTAGAAAACGACGAGAATGGAAAGAATCCATGAGAATATTGGAGAGCCATTATGATAAACCTAATTCATAGGGGAAAAAAAACAAGCATATGATGAAAATACAATCACAGGGAAGCCAACGTGAATCACATGTCAAAATGGGCTCATAATCTTGAGGGTTTCCAAGATATCTAATTGCAGAGAACATGTAGGATGGGATGAATTCATGAGAATGTTGGAGGCCCGTTCGAAGGGACACATTACATTATCAAATGATCAAACAACAGTTCTGAGGGTTGTTTCAAGAGGGGAATCGGTCTTTCTTACAGGCTCTGCAAGCACAGGTAAGAGCTATCTTATTGAGTTTGTAGTAAAAATATTGAAGGAATTACATGGTCCAGGCTTCGTCTTTGTAACATCCTCAACAGGGATTGCAGCATGCCATTTGAATGGCATGACTCTACATTCCTTTGTTGGATCTCCACCTTATGCTATGACTCATGAACAACTATTGAGAAAAATTAAAACAAGCCAAGAACAAGCCAATAACAAGCCAATAAACTATTAAAACAAGCCAAGAACAAATCATGAGAAAACAAACAAGACAAGAACATGTCATTAATTCATTGTTGAGTTTGATAAGTTCCACCATTTTCCATTGATTAACAATAGGCCTGGTGTTATTATTTTTACATGGGGAAGATTTCCATATTTGATAGAATGTAAGTTATTAGCTAGACATTGCTTAGTAATGCATTTACATGAGATAGGGTACTATTTGAAAAATCTATATGACTCCTTAAGATGTGGTGCATCAATTATTAAAAAACTCATAGAGTTTGTTTACTGTCGATAAAATGTGCATGTGAATGAATTGATCAGTTACTAATTGAATCATTTTTTAATTCATTTTCCTCATATCCCAAGGTAAAAAAGGTCCTTATATTTGTCATAGGGTATTGGCCCCTTGGCCTACTATAGTTGGGTAAATGACACAAAGGAAATAACTAGATTCTTTAAGGCCATCAAATAAACTATCAGATTAAATAAACATGTGATTCTAAATATGTCACATCTTCATTATCTATGGAATTAGCTTAATTGTTATATTGGATTTGAACATACGTAATATACCTAAGTTGTTATGCATATCAAGTACGATACTAAGATTCCTACTGCATGCTTAGTCATTCACTAAACAAATCCCATATGAGTGTAACTTATGGATATAGCTCATCCCATCTTATGAATCCTGACTAGTGAGAAAGGAAGCATTAATTAAGAATTCCCTAGAACACATCTAGGGGCCCTAGAAGACATCTAGGCACTCATATCATCAACCACCAAGGAAAGAATACAAGTATCAATCCAAGCACTGAAAAAGGATTCCCTCGAAGACATCTAGGGGCCCTAGAACACATATAGGGACTCACTGCTTGGTCCTTGAAAAATAACCCCAAAAATATATTGGGGGCCCTCACTAGGGTATTTTTCTATGGATCTAACTGGTTGGGTCCCAAACCAAGAACCCCAGGAGTCTAATGGGGGCCCTAGATCTCAGCTAGGGTCTTTTCTATCCTCTAGAGAATGGCTCTTGTAGATGCATTAATTTCAACATAATTAAATATTGTTCTGGTTGTATGCATGATCTTGAATGGTTATGCTTGCATGTATTTATTCATCAACAATAAGACAATGAAGAAATATGGTATCATATCTATGAAAATGTTGGATCCCTATAGGGAAGAGGAATAGCCCAAGGAATTATGCGGTAGAGAAGGGAATCTAATTCCTTTGGTTGTGCACAGATTCAGATAGTTACAAGAGTTAACAAACTGTGATTTTAATTTCTAATCCCAACCTGAAACAACACCCTGAAGTGCTCTTCTTGTCAGCTACACATCCTTCACAATCCGAGTCTATATAGCTAATCAAACTGACCCCATCACCTCTGACGTAGTCCAAACCATATTATGTTGACCCTGCTATGTACCTCAAAACATGTTTTTCTACTATCCAGTGCACTCTTCTATGCTCCACCATATACTAACTACGAGTGTTCACAGCAAAACAAATATCTTGTCTAGTGTTGACCAGATACATCAATGAACCAACCTACTGACAATATCTTGTGGCATCCACCAACTCGGAATCAAAATAACTAAGCTTCCTCTAGTTGGTTACCATAGGTGTCGACATGGGTCTAAAATCCTCCATCTAAAATATACTCAGAATATTCATTGCATACTTCCCATGTCTCAAAAAGACACATCCATCCTCCTACCAAACCTCCATCCCAAAGAAATAATGCATTAGTCCTATGTCCTTCATCTCAAATTTTGAAGAAAAACTTCTCTTTCAATCAACTATGATATCCTCCCCTCTAGTGATAAAAAAGTCATCAACATATAGGATAAGAATGAGAGTATCCTCTCCACATACAATGTAATAGAGATTTGGATCTGCCTCTCTCTTCTCAAAGCCCATTTGTTGAAAGTAAGAGTCAATCATGGAATACCAAGATCATGGAGATTTATTTAGAGTCCCATAGAAGAAAAACTCAGCATCAACAAAAAATCGGCAAGGGTGCTGAAACATCTCCTCGAAAAATAATCGAAAAACCTCGAAAAACATAAAAAAATACATAATTGTTCATTTGTTTTCAAAATTTTAGATTTTTTTCAATATATAAAGAAACAACAACATCATATAAACACATAGGCACATAAATATGGAGAAAGAACGGATATATATGATATAGTGGATGCCAAATAAAAACCGATACATCAAAGTCATTACTAAAAGTCTAAAACCAGTACAAAATGACATCAATGATCACATATATAAATGTATATGTCCCAAAACTAGCAACTAGCTTTATGATATCAAATTATCAATGCCCTGTCCCCCTTTTATGGGAAACAATCAGGGGATGTTTTCCATGCCTTGAACTAGAGGCAGAAGGTCCTAGTTGTGCATCAATGTTGGATGGAGGAATAACTAATCCATTATGTGTAGAAAATGGTGTTCCACTTTCAACTAACTCATCATCCTCCATGTTGGGAAGGGCATACATACTTATTCTTAGAGTTTGTGGATGAAAATTTCAAAGATCCAACCGATTGAAGTTTGAATCTTTCTCCACCACAAAAATCTTAAAAATTTGTGGATTAATTCACTACCCTTCCTTTTCACACCTCAAATATGTTTGATGGCCTGCACAAACCTCTTCCTTTGCCACTCCACACAAAATGAAAAAACAATGAACCAAAAAAAACCTATTTTTTCCCGATTTTTCTGAGTTTTTCCCTATTTTTTCAAAAAATCATGATTTTTTCGAACTGAGAGGAAACATCGTCCTCCTCAGTTGATGTTGATGTACCACCCCGCTTCTTGTTTTTCCTATTGAGACATTGTACAACATAGTTCCCCATCTTGTTACAAGAAAAACATTTAACTTTGCTCATATCCCTCTCCTTCTCACCTCCCTTCTGTTGTTTCTTGGCCCCACCCTTGGGACCCTTCTTGGTTTTCTTCTTTCCCTTTTCAGAAAGAGAAAGATCCTCACCATAATCCCCACCATGTTGCCGGCTAGTAGATCCTAAGTGAATTCTAAGCTCCTCTTGTACAAATTCATCCCATAGCCTCTCCCAACTAGGCATATGCTCTCTGGCTACAATGCCTCGTACAAAGCTCTACCAAGGTTTGGAGAAACCATTTAAGGCTGTCCTCACCAACTCTGATCGATTCACTACCTCCTCCACAATTTCAAACTTATCATGAATATGTGAAAACCTCATGAGGAAGGAGAAGACTGAATCAGTCTTAGTCATCTTAGTGCCCCACAATTTCTCCTAGAGCACCATCTTCCAGTTTTTCTTAGGGACTTCGTAAAGGATACACAAAAACTGCCACATCTAAAATGAAAATTCCTTACCAGAAACATGAGGAATAATATGATATTTCACTACATCTAGGTTAGTCCTCTCAGCCTTGACGTCTCTCTTCCTAAACTCTACCAAGAGCACTACATATGTGGGAGGAACCACATGACTCTCCACAATGTCCCATAACTTACCCTCCTCCAAGATCAAAACTATGATAGCCTTCCAGGGAGACCAATTGCTAGCCCCAACCAGCCTATCCTCCACCCTCAACCCTCCAACTGACATGGTTACCAATTGATGATAAAAATACCTAAGAAAATTCTTGTCAAGATGAGTTAAAATTTTGTCCAATGTTTGCACTTTATATCATCCCTCTTGTGCACTTAGGATCCAATACCATGAAGAAATTTGAGGCTCTTTAAGGCTGATATAGGTTTGATTATTAGGACTGTTCAAAGGTCACTAACAAGCCTGTTTCCCCAGAGTTATATGGCTACCTTTCTAGATTGATTTAATGTTTTTGCTTGAAAGGTTTATTTAACATAGGTTTGATGTTCACTGTTAACTCTTTCAATATACATTAAAACAGTAAATAGACCTATTTATATTTAACACTTAATGTTGATAATAAACAATGCATACCATAGAAATATACTCAAAGATTTTTGGTCAACATGACCTTGGAAAAACCCCCAAGGGGAAAACCAGTGAAGAGGAAATTTATTATGGAGTGTGAGGGAGGGGTACCTCTTCTCTAGCAAGTGTGCTCTCAGTTCTTAAAGCGTTTCCTTGTTCAACTTGTGCGTACTCTTCCTTGTGCACCCTTCTTCTCAAAGTGCACCCTTATTCTCAAAGTGCACCCTCTTTCCTTCTTCTCCAACTCAACTTTTCTTCCTCTTCTCTTCACTCACTCATGCAAAGAGAAAAATATGCCCTCCTTTTTCCTTCACTCTTCCTTTAGCCTCCTCATTGGGCTAACCTAGGAATAAATGGCTAGGATTATATCTTAGCCATCCCATATCAATGGTGGAGATCAGATCTCCCCGTTTACTTAAGTTCTCTATTTCACTTTATGATTAATAAAGTCACTTTATGATTAATGAGCTCATAAAGTCACTTCAACTTTATAACATAAAATAAAGTGAGGGAGGGGTACTTTTCCCCCTTTAGTGTTAGGCACATAATTAACACTAGTGGACAACTTCCCAAGGTAGAAAAACTCAATATTTGTCACAGGATAGGTCACTCTATAATCTTCCTCAGAATGTGGTTTGACTTCGGCCTAAACCTCATTATGTTTGTTGCCCCAGAAATGCTACTGGTAAATGGTGTTTCCACAGGTCATAAATAGGTCTTGTTATCCACAGATTTTTAAGAAAGTGTTGTAGATATCCTTTGTTCATAGACAGCCCCAGATGAATCCATAACTCTCCCTCTTGCTGATATGGATATTTTGAGAGTAAGTGTGGAAAATTTCACCCTTTTGATAGGTCTGAAAACACACAAAACTTCAAACTTACCCTTTCCTTATCAGAGTTTGTTAATTGATGTCATAATTCGTTTCAGCTGGTACTTCTATATAGGGCTGATATATTGTTTAGGCCGAGGTATGAAAGTGGCCCTTTCCCCTCAAAACCATGTCATGAAACTGCCCCTTTTCTTACAGTTGATCGTTCTTGAAGGCACCCTCAAACTATAGTAAAGCATGCTACAAAATGCATCCATGTTATCAGACCTTAAGGGTCACTTCCTGGATATAGTCCTCATGTTTTTATGCTGGCCCCAAAACAGTTCTCCACATCAAGTACTCTGAACTTTGAAGTCTTGCAGGCCAACAATACAGACTTACTGCTTGCCATCTTTCTCATTCAAAGCTTCCTCTTTCCACTCAGTAGATCATAAATCTAGGCAACAAAAATGTCAAAGAAACTGAAGAACAATTGATATCCTCGATTTTTTGTAAACTTGATCCATTTGTATCTCCTTTCATCATGTTGTGCAAGTTTGGTGTACATTATATTTCAGTGATATCTCTGCTTCATTGGTCATCGAGTGCTATGAAATTTATTTGAGGGTGATCCATGAAAGAATTTGCAACTCTCACAATGCCATCCCTTTCCTGGTTTGTGATGGATCCCAAGTTTCAGGGTCCATCATCTATGATCTCTCTTATGAACCTAGAGAAATATCTTAGAATTGCAAGCCTTTTGTTGAGATGTCTCTCCCAAACCAAAGACTCCAGTAGTGCATCAGAAAAATTCTTTAGAAATAAAGTTCAGAAATACCCATGCTATCGGAGGGGGTAACATATGGCTCCAACTTGTGGAAAAGTGTCCTCCTTGGGGGCACTTGAGAACCCTATAATCTCCATAATTGTTTCAGCATGTTAAGGTGAAATCAGTGATCCATTTCAACCACCTCAAAATCTCCAATGTACAATGTCCCTTACCTCTGTGGTCAGTGACCATGCAAAATAGAGAAATGATGAATTCTGGGTGATGGTAAGCTCAAAACTCCACCGAATGTGCATTAGTCTGCATGTAGCCAACCTTCAAGGGTGTACCAAAAAATCACTTTCCCTCGCTGCTCTAGGGAAAAAACCTTATTACTTGGCACATATTTTCAAGAAACTAATTTGCTTCTGGGTAGGATCCAATGGTTTCCATGCAGATATGTTTCCATCCTCTCTTAAACAATAGATGATTGGCTCTTTAATTGGCTCAGCATCAAGTATACCCTTCTCAAATATAAGATTACTTCTTTCAACTTTTAAACTTACAGATTCTACATTCTCTGAATTTTTGACAGCTAGATTGGTAAGTGAAACAAAGACTGAAGAGTCACGTCCTTCCTGGCATATCACTGATCCATGAATATCAACCAAAGCATGTATAAGTTCAATGCTAAGTGTAGGTGGACACTCACAGAAGAGGCTTCCCATATCATCAATCCTCTTCATTTGAGGCTCAACCCTTTCTGGCCCATCATGATGGCTGGAGTCTTTAAAATTTTGTTTCAATTTTACTTCACTAATTCTATTGCAAATGTGCAATTTTTCCGCATTGGATCCAAAAAATACACAGGATTTTGACAAGTACATATGTTCCTGGACAGAGACCAATTTTGTTGGGCAGCCTAGTGACTTGTTTCTTTTTCGGCTTCCAGGGTCATAAAACAAATCCTCGCAACGGTCGTAAGTTGAGAATCCATTTAGGGTTTTCTCATACTTCTGTCCCTGTCCAGACAATCGGCTTTGAAGGGTCTTCATTTAACTTTTTTACACCAGCCACGCCTTCAACCAAATGGTCCCTATATTCCTGTCCACCATCTTTGAAGTCAAAGGCACACAATCTTCTGATATCAGCACAACAACTTGTCATTCTCCTCCAGGATTAGAAAGTCCAAGTTGATCAGCGAATCACCATTAATGCCAAAGGTCTCATCATATGTATATTCTGAAAACATTTCTGCCTCTTCAGAGTTTTGCTTAGAATTATTGGCATAGGGTTGTTTTTTCGGGTCAACAACATATTTTTTCTGGCTAGCATTGCCAACCGCCCCAAATTATGGTCTTCTTTCTTCAGTGGCTTCACAAAACTGTGCTTTCCAAATGCTGTTTTGCTCATAATCATCTTCAAAATCGTGATCACTCTCAAAATTTGTGATGAAAGGTTCCCATATTGAATTATATATGAAAAAATTATCCAGATTACATGATGCTGGTTCAAAACCTTAATTATGTCCACTAATTGCTTCAAAGTCATGATTTGGGGCATTAGGAATGTCATCATCCAAAGTTTTCATAACTGCACCACATTCTCCTTCCAATTCTTCAAGGGGATTCAGCCCCACAGAGTGTTTCACAACCATGTTATTTCTTCTTCTTTCAAAATCAGAATGATCTGTAGCATATTCTTCAATGGTGGTTTCATCTAGGATTCCATCTTCCTCAAATTTTGGGCAGAGAATTTACTAGAAGAAATTTTGACACCATAGATTAAGGTATCAGCATGAATATCTTCGGGGCCTTGAATGATATTGTTATCATGCAGTTTGTACTTGGAAGTCGATATCTTCATTTCATATGCAGAGGATAGAAAACGATGAATAATTTCACAAAGATGGTCGTATTAGTTACGAGGATTTTGCGTCTATGATGAAAATTGTTAGAAGTCATAAATTTGTTTGTTCATTATCTCATAATATCTACAGGTTAGATCGTTGTTGTGATGGTTCCACTGGTTATTTTTGTTGCTTTGGAGCCACTCACTGGTAGGTTCCATTTGCACCAATGGCTTGCAATCTGAAGAAGAAGAAAAGAATCCCAAAGACGCTCAATGCTTCCAAGAAAGGAGAGGAAACTTTAAAGACAATGAAAGAAAGATGCCAAGATTTGGTATCCAGGAGTTGATAGATTGGAGAAAGGAGAAGAGCTGCAATGACACATCATCTTATTAGACCTGCAAAGTATTAGATTTTATAACACTCTCTAGAGGAAGTGTATGGTTGTGGCCGTAAAATCATTTTTAATTACTGTGTTTGTGAGAAAGCGTTTCAGAGATGGGATTTCGATTGAATCGTTTGGTAGTAGTGTTCCCAGAAAGAGGCCAACACACCAATTTGCAGCAGAACCAAAGGCGCATGTACCTGTAGTTGTTTGTTAACAATTGTTTGTTAACAATTGTTTGTGTGAATACTTGTAAGAGAACCGATTTTTTTTTCGTTTCATATACATGTCCATATAGCAAGGTGTACCTAAATCTGAAGCAGCGGGCCAAAGACGTCGACATTGTGAGAATGCACTGAAGAGGGATCCATCCCAGATACGGCTTGGATGGAACTCCGAGCAGAAAGATATTGACTGTCATAGTTTTGTTCATGCAAATGGAACCTGTGATCTGTGATGAACTTATCTAATGATAGAGAATTGTCGAAAGAAAGAAAAAACCAGATCTGCGATTATGACACATGCTTTACATGGCAGGTTGAAATGAGGCGAATGAAATGCAAATCAAAGGCGATTTGATGGAAGAGCGTTGTCAAAATCACAGTAGAGATCTATGGAACTAATCTTTGTCAAAAACAGGATATTGAGGTATTTTCTTTTGGTAATTTTTTTTTAAAAAGGATTTATTTTTTACGTTAAGAACAGAGCAACTTTTTGGAGCTTCTTGAGCTTAAATATGTTGTAATTTTCCCTTGGTAAATATTTAAGTCACAGTCTAGTAAGAGCCAAAGAAGTCAAAGAATTATGTAAAAGTATAAACGTTCAAGTCAAGTCAAAAGAGTTATGCAATCGATTTTTTAGCCAAGTCTTGTTGAGAATGCACTATTGTAAAAAGTTATAAAAGGGTAATTTATTGAGTCAAATCAAAGGGTTGTACCAGACACCCTGCCTTCAAATAGAAGAAATCTCATGATCTGTTATATGACTAAGATTTTAAAAAAAAAATTCCCCCAAAAACAAAACCATGTGTACTGACAGCTTATAGTCTTCATTACAACCCATCCAAGGGTCTTCCCTCAATATTATCTTTGAACCATTTTCAATTATCCACACAAGATAATTCTCAATGACAGGAAAGCTTATAGTCTTCATTACAACCCATCCAAGGGTCTTCCCTCAATATTATCTTTGAACCATTTTCAATTATCCACACAAGCTAATTCTCAATGACAGGAAAGGCTAAAAATGCTTTCCATGAGTACCTCTTATGTCTTCACAATTTTTTTGATCCACTCTTCTACAGTCCCAGGGCTAGTATACTTTTGCACTACAACCAAACACCACAGATCCTTACTTTGGATAAGACTCCATAAACTCTTTGTTTCCAAGGCTTTGGAGAAGTGAATTTTTTTTTTAAACCCCAACCCCCTAAAAATATTCTCGTTTTTGAAACTGCCATCACTATTTTTTTCTATGGATGAAGATACCCGAGTGTCAAAAATATATCATTCTCAAAAATATATCATTCTGGCTAGGGATGAGTGTACATTATTATGGTATATAACATGTTTAAGAATGCAACTATTTTTTTGCATATCCTACTAAGGATAGCAATTTGTAGTGTAACAAAGTTACCCTGACATGATTTTAGCCTTTGTGTATTGTTACTGTCACCTCCATAACCATGATTGGTTTGAACTTTGAATGCTTTCAAAATATTGTTGATCTTATTTTTTATTGTTTTTGTAATTGTATAACATCTTTTTAATGCTTTGATATCATGGTAAATTCATATAACTAACCATGATGGATCTAGGTTGGAGTAAATGGCCTTGATGGATAGGTTGTAGTATTGCTAAACTCATGCATCTTATATTTGAGATTCAAATAATGTAGCATCTTTGAACACATACATCGTATTTGATATTCATGTGTATCCAATTACTATTATGAAGGGATATGGTTTTATGCATTCTCATTTGTGTTCATATGGATTTTTAATGACCAAACTACATGTTTTCTTTATTGGTAGTGCACCATATAAAGTAATTTTCAATACCAGGAGAAGTTAAGAGAAATGTGAGCTCAACAGGATAAATATAGAGAAGAAATTTTATGTCGAGAAGAACAGGAGTGGAAACTACAATATCAACAGGCCAATCTAAGTCAGTTTCAACATAGTGTTGGTGGCCCATTGGTTGGATACAATGAGAATGCTCATGAACCTCGTGGTCATGGTGGTGCCATTGGAGAAGGTAATCCGGTCTACCCAGGAGTTTATAACTCTTACACGGACAGAGTGCCATACTATGGTAGTGTTGGACATCCATTCAGCAGAAATCAGGAATATAAAGCAAGGGGAACTTACCCTGAGGGTTGAGTGTATGATTCAACCTCACACTTTTACTAAAATGTATCCAATACATTAGTACTCATGGAGACTTTCATGTTAGGTGCATTCTTTTTATCAATTTTGGGAGTCAGGAAATGCTTCTAGCCGCTACTTGAAGCATAATGCGTTTTACTGCATCTTTTAATCAATACCCTTGCTAAATTTGTTTCTTGATACAACTTGTTGATCTCTGACTATGTATATTCTCAACATTTTTTTTAAAAAGTATAACTGCATTATTTCTGTTGTTGAAGTTTGTACAGGGTTTTGAAAGGCATTAATTATGATTGTTTCTCTATATGATAGTCTTATTGATGAACATGTGTTCCTTAAAGGCTAATTTGAGTGTCTTGTCTATACAAACTATGCATATAATTCTTGAATAGAGGTCTTTTTTCATATTTAACTTCGGGATCAAAATGATTGAATTGTGATATTTTGCAGTAGATCTGATTCCTTTCTTAGTATTACTTTGAGGTAATTTTGATTACATAGTCCATTTCAAGTTTCTTTTGAAAGATACAAGGTTTTTCCACTCAATAATTCAAATTTCATCTGGAGCTAAACTCGGTAAACTTGACCCTCATATTAATGGGACAACATTGATTATCATTTCAGATAATGTTAGTTGTTGTTGTGAGTGCTTTCTAGCATTTGTTCTGAATTTCTCTTCATTCTCAATGGTTCTATTGTATTTGACCTTTATTTTGTGGTTTTCCCTTTCTTATTTCTTTATACAAATGGGTTGTTTATTCAAGTTGCCAAATATGGTTTGGCGGTTGTTTTACAAATTGCTTTAGTGGTATTCTCATGATTACATCTAATGAATGGGGAAGCTAGTTCTAAGCTTAGGATGGTTTCATAGAGCACAAGGACTAGTGGGTAGGGTCTGCTAGGTACACTAAACACTAAGGATTACATGAAAGTCCAATGCTAGAAAGTCAAAAAACTGAGTTGAAATGACCGTGAAATTATCCTTATATCCCATACTAGAAGCAGCATGCATATGGGGATGATAAAATGGAAGCATCATGATTAGCATGGGTTTTAACTACTATTAGGCCACTTAAGAATATTGATTTCTCAATGCACGATTAGTGTCTTACCATATCCATTTTTTTCCACACACTTAAGATGCTTGTTATTATCAATAAATCGTCAAGGGATTGGTAAGTTGGACAAAATCAATAGACAAAGAGGAAGGGGGTTCATAAGAATTTTTATTTCCTGGAGGATTATTTTTTATTTTGATTTTGAGATGGCAAAGCCTAGGGCTCAAATCTCACTCCATTCTTATTAGGCATCCCTTGGGAGGTCCGCATTGTCCACTGGGGCTCATAGCAATCTCTATTTGTTGGATTATTTTTTTTTTTAATTTTGTGAAGGAAAAACTGAGGGTTCAAATTTGGCTCCATGCTTATTAGACATCCCTTTGGAGGTATTCACCATCCACTTATGAATATTAGATTGTTGCAGTTCACATGGTCATGATTTTGTTTATAGTGGACACTTTTAAAATCACCATGCCTATAGCGGCGCTAAGCACCCACCAGTTCATCTATGTATGCCCTGAATAAAAGGAAGAGGCCCAACCCATAACAACATAAATTCACTGACCATCATTGTTCATGAGGAGGGATTCTTGTGGTTAAAGTTATTCAAGGGTTTTCACCCTTGTATCAAATGTGTTGCACACGATAAAATTCTATAGCGACCCATTTTACCATTAGTTGTTCAAGACTAAAGTGACCATTTTCAATGTCGAGTATAAGCTCTGATTGAAACATTGGATGCATCACAGATACGTCATATATACATGTGTTGTTCAGCTGGTCATATAATTGCAAACCTTTGCACAAGTTTTTGCACCATAAAAAAGGTTACACCTTGAAGGATTTGATACTTTTTTGTACTTGATAGATTTGAAGTTAAGATTGACCTAGGCTATTATTAATTTTAATAAGGAGAAGGAGCACATCAAATTGTATTGCTTGCCCAGTCTCTTTACAAGTGTAAAATCAAAAAATTCTTAAAACTTAGAAATTATCAAGTGTTTAATTCACTCCTTGATTTTTCTTTTGTTGTCAGCTTGTGTCTATTGCATGCCTTGTATTTTTATGCCGAAGGCATTCTTTTAGGGGAGTTCCCTCTCACGTTTTCATCATCTATCCACATCCTATTAAAGAATGCCACATATTATTGTGAATGTTACCTGTTTTTCCATGCATCGACTTACTGAGATGATAAGAAAGAGGGAATATTCCTCCACCCACGTGCTCTACTTGATCTTCCACATTTTGATATCATTCGACATGGAAATGTCTAATGAGGATTTTGTATACATATCTAATACCAGTTCAACAGGTTCAATTCCTATTAAGAATCGTGTAGGGCTCTTGAGATAGAAGATTGGTTACAATAACCATTTGATAGTTTGTTGGGGATTGAGTTTGCCTAGTTCTAGAGTCTATAGATACGAAAAACTGACTGCCTTATGGTTCAAAACTGCAAAGGAAGTTGGCTGCTGAGCATATCGTTATTTGTTTCTCTATAGGATGCATGGGTTTCGATGCTTGGGTTGAACTTGGAAACTAAACAAAACCGCCTCATATATTTATTGGATACCACTTTTTCTAGTGGTTGTTCCCAACATGTTATCAGCATATGACATCCCACCATACCTATGTAGGTCGGTTGCAATGGTGGTTCACCAGATTGATCTTCTCATATTGTGGGGCAGTTTTCTACTTCTGGATGGTTCCAACATGGTTAGTAACCCCTCTATGTGAGTGATGAGTGATTTTCCAAGGGTTCTCCCTAGCTCCATCTATGTATGTGTTCACAATGGATTCTCTTCGATATTATGGGGAAGGTCTGATGCATCCTACTCCTGAATGGTTGGCTCAAAGTTGGTTAATAACCCCTGTGAGTTTTGAACAAGGTTAAATTGATGAGGCCCTCTACATGATTGGTACATTTTGTTCTTTCTCGAGGAAGGCATGAAAGCCTACATTTGTGGGTTTATTCTCATGGATTTGCTTCTGACATTCTAAATTTCAAATAGTTGGATCAATTCTCATCTATGCATATATGATAGGATGAGTTAAGGTGATATTTAAAGGCTTTTCTTTCAATTTGTAATTATAGGTGCATGCATATGATTATTGAAAATTTATAGTTGTGTGGATATTGTTATCAAAACAATTTTTTTTCCTTCCAAATTGTCGAGGTCTTCAAATCAGGTTGTATCTTTATCTTCTTAATTGTCTTTTTAGGTGGTAGGATGCTCCATACATACAGAAATTACTTCAAGTGGCTTCCCATTATTTCTTTTCATTCCTACATGCTTCAAGATGATTTTCCATCACTGATGCAAGCACACACATGATCTATTATTCAACCGATGAGATGTTTATCTATAAGTTGTAGTAATGGAAAAGTTATGTTGATTTTATGAAATCCTGTGATATGCCTTATGGCCAATGGTGATGCTGAAGACTGGGCCTTAGAAATTATCCATTGAAAATCCAAACACTAGCGAGAACTTTCATTCTTTTCCTTCCAGTTATGGACTAATGCCTCTTCTTTGATGTCTGGAAGGCTCCATTTTAGGGTTCTCCATCAAGCCTCTCTCTCTCTCTCTCTCTCTCTCTCTCTCTCTCTCTCTCTCTCTCTCTCTCTNATATATATATATTTATGCAACATAAACTTTATTACTTTTGTGTTTCTTCTAAAAAAGGAAACATAATTGGAAGAAGGAAAGCCATTAGGAATGATATTAACCTTGCCATTTGAATATTTGACATTGATAATGTTTGAAAGTTTCAAGGTGATCCCCATGCGATTACATATCATGAATCCATTGGGCTTGTAGGGTATCTGGAAGGCTTGAAAATAAATCCTATGATTATTTAATTAAAGTATTGTCTTTTGAAAATTACTTAATATGTGTGCATATTGATGTGTCTCCTGGTTGTAGCGGAGGAGGTGATTCCTTGTTAGCTTGGCTTGCAACTTTTGGATTGTTTTGATTTTCTGTTGTGTTTTCAGTGATAGGTAATTATTTTCTCTTGATCCCCAAGCACCACAAAGATGTTTTCCATATCACTTTGACCTTTTTGGTTTTTCCTTTCCTTTTTGGAATTAGGGTTGGGGTTTTCCAAGGACCTTTTCACTTGCTTCCATCCTTGTCTTGAATCTTTCTCTTTTTGTAAAACCTGGGTTTTTGGGCAATGATTTTGGAAATTCCCATATTCGTGGCAGTTGCGACACTTAAATGATAGTTTCTCATAGTACAATTTTTGATAATGCTTCCATTTCTCGATAGTTAACTTGATTTCTTGAGGAAGACCATCTTCAAGGTGGACTTCTACACAGATATGAGCACAAGAATCCTAACCTTTTGGGTCATATTTGTTAATAAATCTTCCAAGTCTATTACCTATAGTTTGCAGGGAGGAAGGGTTCAAACAATGGATCGACAGGTTGGGTAGGAGTACCCAAACCAGAATCGCCTTTGGGACATCCACTGCATGGTAAAAATCATGGGTCCATCGATTTAAGTAGATCCCTTGTGGTCCAATGAAGTAAGGCCCACTCCTAAAAATCAAGTCCTGATCCTCTTTAGATATGAATTCAAACAAGCAAAAGCCTCTTCTGATTGCATAGTAGGTGACATTGTTTGAGATCAATGGTCTCCAATTTTTTTGAATCCAGTTATCATCTGTTTAAGGAGAGGGACAAAGCCCTGTGAATTTTATGACTAAAGCCTGGTCTTCCAAAGGGATGACCACACTCATGAGTTCGTCTGGAGGTAAATTGATAATTGGAACATATTCTAGCTTTATAACGAATTTTGGCATAACTCTACCTACTTTTTTCTTCCCTTATGCATTTACTAATCTTCTAAATGCTTCTTCATTGGCGGAGGGTAGAGGGGGAAGTGACGAATCACCACCTCCAGTAGATCTCATTGCAAAACAAAGCCATATGTTGAACCTAGAAGGCTTGGGATCTGGAGCGATGAAGCCCCTTGGGCACTAGGGCTTCGACCCTCATGAACGTTGAGTTGTTGTCGACGAGGTTGTGAGAAATCTATATTATTAAAAGGTTTCTATATTGACTACTCATAAACCATCCAAAAAAACACACCTCCTTTGTTTGGGAAATATAATAACTTACATTCACTTCAGCATTCCCTTTCCCCCGCTTCATAGGTATGCTAGTTATTTTTTAACATGTTTTGTGCTGACTGCCTCTCTATTTAACACCTTTTGTTTTTGGTAATACGATTTTTGCATTATTAATTCATTATTATCAATTATGGAAATATATCCCCTCACAAAATATAAAGAAAAAGTTGTGAATGATTTGGTTCATGTAGTACAACTAAAATTCATGGAAATATATTCCTATGAGGAAAAATAAAAAGTTATGAATGGTTCTCCATGTAGTTAAAAGTCAAAATTGCTCTATGCCACCATTGTTGATGTGAACTTTGCAAATCCATGTAGTTACAATTCAAAATTGTTCTATGCCACTGTTGTTATTCAATGCAATGTATCGTTTGGCTATGTTCACTGCCATCTAGTGGCTATTAGTGAACTCTCCAACTTCTGGCTATCATTTGTTAATTATTTTTTTGAAGTGATTTTGTTATAGGTGAATCCTCTTGCAGATAAGAAGATCCCCTCTTGGTCTTTAGACTCCTAAGGCCAAGACAAAAAAGTGCTTAACATGGACACTGACATCCTTTTAGTTTTAATCAAGATAATATATGAAGGAGAAGAAGAAAGATATGTACCTTATTAATGACGTTTGTCCTTGCAAAGTCCAGGATGAGCTTTGATCCTGAGCTCCTTGATAGGTCTTGTAGAATGATGCAGGAGCATCGCCAACAACACGCAAGCACAGAGGCAGAAGACAACTGGGACAAGTGCCAATGCATTTCAGCACGTTGCAAAAGTGTTTTGAGATGTTTTGAAATAAATGTGCGGATGTTAATGAAATAATTAAGAGGAGGCACACTTATAGATTTTAAACAGATCATGAGCAATTCCCTCTCATCTGTAGTAGGTAGAGACATTTATGTGTAGTAAATGTAAGTAGGTAGCTTTGAATTGCGGATTAGACAGTTTTAGGAGCTGGAGGGAAAATTGATATAGACACCCTCACTTGTATTATTTTGTATCAAGAGGAGGATTTATTATTCCCAATTGTATGAGAAGAATAACATTTAGCTATTGCGAGAGAAAGAGCAGAGAGCTGTATTTGAGACCACCCATGGATAGAAGTCTTGAATTAATACATGAAGCTTTGATTCAGACCTATGGTGTTGTGATATTCTCTATGTATGCATGTTGAATTCTATGCTTATAGTTATTTTACTCTTTCTGTTATGCATATGATGTTACGCTATATATGAATTATTTCTCGTTGAATGTTTGAAATTTGAGAGAGGAAGAGTACGGAATGATTTTTAATTGTTTCTCTATCTGAGAAAGAATTTTTGCAAGGAGTGAAGTGCAGTCGTCCGCAAGGAGTGTGTTGACAAGGGTTCAGAGTTTCATCTCTGAAAGCTCAGGAGAGATAACGTTATTCTCACTCCCGCAGAAGTGCAGGTTGAGCACAACAGCTGTGCAAGGTGTGTGCAGGAT
Organism: Picea engelmannii; assembly: GCA_009831015.1. NCBI lineage: Eukaryota > Viridiplantae > Streptophyta > Pinopsida > Pinales > Pinaceae > Picea > Picea engelmannii. The sequence goes on along the minus strand of ML782683.1, from coordinate 933,530 downwards.
GGTTGTAAGTTTAGAACTTATCAAACAAGGAAAGAATTGAAGGACTTTTGTTGCAAGGAGATTGCGCAGAGTCGAAGAATTCAAATACTTGGAAGTATTTGAAGGGTTGCCACAAGGAGTGTGTGTAGGAGTCTTCTTGAAGACTCGAGTTGTGGAGAAATCTTAGGAGGGTTAATACCTTGAAGCGTCCAAAGGGAGACGCTGCAAAGTTACTTTATAGGTAGATAAGTTCGAACGAAGGAATATCTTGTTCAATTTGGGGGAGTTGTCACGGAGGAAATGAACGGTCAGAATTCTCCGTGGAGAATTTGCGAAGTCCCAAGAACCATCAAATCTTGTAGAGGAGCAAGGAGAGTTACGAAAAGTGTTTTCTAAAGTGTAAATCTTAGGAGAGATGGGGCTATTAGATCTCTCGTGAACTCTCATTTATGAATTCGAGAGTTGAAGGGGAAGAAGAATCTGTGTCAAATATTGTAGACAATGGAGAGTGGACAGGTGGCGTACTTGTTGACATAGAGGTCGAACCTTTGTTGACCATTTTGGAGTTTCGTGAGTTGGAGAACCAAAAGCCTTGTAGTGAGATTCGCGAGATCGCAAAGTGCGAAGCGTCGAAGGGGTGAACAGATTTGTGTGGGGCTAGCTATTGGTGAAGCATGTCGAAACTCGACATTTCGGCATTTTGGAGGATAAGAATTAGGGATTTTGTTTCTGAGATTCCTGAAATTACAAAAAGCAATAATGTCATGGGAGAGGACGCGACAAGAATTTTGGTGCATTGAAATTTTGGGTTTCAGAAGGCGAAGAGTTGAGAGACTCAGAAGGAGAAGTCGCAAAGTTGCGAACTCCAAAATTTTGAAATCGCGGGAAATACGACCACATTGTTTGGTCAGAGGGAGATTGGAATTGATGCTTCGTGTTTGATCGCATGGGGTCAATTCATAAGGACCTATGGAGAAGCACCATTTTATGTGCGTGGGATTCCCCGAAGAGGAATCAAAGAGTCAATCCGACTCAAGGGCAGGAATTAGAACAATCCTATAGCGTACCTTGACTCGAGGGTTGGGGGTCTGCACCAGTGTTGGTACCAAAGCCTAGAAAGATTTCTTTGCTTTCTGTAGCAGGGAAAAGAAAGATTTACCATGCCACTGAGAAGAAGAGACAGACAAACACTCGATCCACTAGAGGAAAGGGAAATGCCAAGAAGAAGGGGCAAGCAAGTACCTGAGATGGCCATAGAAAGAGAGATGTGTGACCTACATGCCAGACTCGAGGACATGGAGACAACAAAGAGGTGCATAGCCGGTGTTGGAGATGTCAGTGAATCTGAAAGTGAAGATGAAGTTGGACATGAAAGAGAATAAGTTGCAGAAAATGAATGTCTACTTAGGGTTGTTGCAAGGATGGGTGCTAGAGAAAAAATGAACATTCCATTATATGAGGGAAACCTGGATGTTGAAGAGATTCTAGACTAGATTAGAGATCTGGACACATATTTTGACTATGAAGATGTTGAGGAAGACAAGAAGGCCAAACATGTTGTCACAAGATTGAATGGACATGCAACATTATGGTGGGATGAACTACAAGCTAACGGACACTGCAAAGATAAGCAAAAAATCAAGAGTTGGGATAGAATGATTGCAAAGATGAAAGAAAAATTCATACCCAAGGATTACCAAATCACTCTATTTCAAAGAATGCAAAATTTGAGACAAAAGATGATGTCATTGAAGGAGTACACTGAAGATTTCTACAAGCTGAACATCAGGGCAGGTCATCAGGAAAGTGATGATGACAAGGTTGCCAGGTATATGAATGGTCTGAGATATGACATTGAGGATGAGATGAGCATGATGATCATTCAGACCATAGAAGATTCTTATCAGATGGATCTGAAGGCTGAAGAGAAGCTGAGCCGAAAGAAATGTCAAAGGGGCCAAGGCAAAAGTCATCATAGAGGTAAAACAATTGTCCAAGATAGGAATCCGAAGACTAGGGAAGAGTGGAAGAAACCTTGGCCTCAAACTGAGAAAGGTGGAAGCTCACAGAGAGGGCAGTATGTCGAATAGAGAGGATAGTATGTTGATAATAACACCTTTCCTTGCGCTAGAGGAAGAGGAAGAGGGAGAGGTGTAGTAGTAAAATTCTTCACATGCAGAAAGAATGGACACAAGTCTTATGAATGTCCAGATAAGAAGAAAGAAGGTGGTGAGACTCACATTTCTGAAGCACAAAGGTGAAATATTGAAGCAGAGGATGATGAAGGCGAAAGATCACTGGTGATGTCGAAGGTTCTCTTAACACCAGAAAAGGAGGCAGAGAATCCAGTGCAAAGGAACAATCTTTTTTGGACTGCTTGCAAGACCAAAGACATGGTATGCAAGGTCATCGTGGACAGTGGTAGCACAGACAATCTCGTTTCTACAGAGATGGTAGAAAATTTAGAGCTAGAGACTATTGAACATCCAAGTCCATACAGAGTTTCATGGCTACAAAAAGGACATCAGGTAAATGTCACTAAACAATGTTTAGTTGAATTTAAAATAGGAGGATATAACGATAAGATATTGTGTGATGTCATTCCCATGAATGTTTGTCATCTATTGTTGGGTAGACCATGGCAATATGATAGGAATGTGGTTCATGATGGCAGGAAGAACACATACACCCTAGAAAAGAATGGGAGAACTCACATGTTGTTGTTGATTAAGGACAAAGAGGCGAAACTTGAAGTAAGAAACATTGTACTTCTCATGAGTGGGAAGGAACTTCTTAAGGAGGTTAAGAAGAAGGAAGACCCACAATTCATTGTGGTCAGGAAACCTAGAATTATTTTGACCAGCACAAGAGTGGATGATTTACCAGAAGAATACCAAAAGCTACTAGAGGAATTTGTTGACATAGTAGTGGACGAACTACCTCATTCGTTGCCACCTATCAGAAGTATAATTCATCACATTGATCTCATACCTGGAGCTAGTTTACCAAACAAGGAAGCGTATAGATTGATGCCACAGGAGAATGAAGAGGTCAAAAGACAAGTCCAGGATTTAATGGACAAAGGGTTGGTTAGAGAAAGCTTGAGTCCATGTGCTATTTTGACAGTGCTCAGTCCAAAGAAAGATGGAGGCTGGAGGATGTGTAGTGACTCAAGAGCGATCAACAAGATTACCATCAGATACAAATTTCCATTGCCAAGGATGGATGATTTCATGGATTGGTTGAGTGGAGCAAGAATATTTTCAAAGATTGATTTGAAAAGTGGTTATCATCAAATTCATATGAGAGAAGGTGACGAATGGAAGACAACATTCAAGACCAATGGAGGGTTGTATGAATGGCTTGTTATGTCGTTTGGATTAACAAATGCGCCAAGTACCTTCATGAGATTGATGAATGAAGTCTTGAAGGATTTCATTGGAAAATTTCTCATTGTGTATCTTGATGACATACTGATTTTTAGTAAAACAGAGGCAGAGCATCTGAAACACTTGGCTACAGTGATGCAGAGGTTACAACAAGAGAATTTGCTGATAAATATGAAGAAATCCTCATTCATGAAGACAGAGCTCATTTATTTAGGGTTTGTTATTTCTATAGAAAAGTTGAGGATGGATCCAGATAAAATGGAGGTGATTAAGAATTGGCCATCACCAAATAGTGTCTTTGAAGTTCGAAGTTTTCATGGATTGGCTAGTTTCTACAAAAAATTCATCCAGAATTTCAGTGGAATTGGTGCACCGATGATGGACACAGTGAAGAAAAGACATAAATCTTTTCACTCGACAGAAGATGCAGAGAAAAGCTTCAATTTGTTGAAAAGGAAAATCACGGAACAACCAATTTTGGTGTTGCTGTATTTCAAAAAGACATTTCAAGTAAAATGTGATGCAAGTGGATTTGCAATAGGGGTAGTTTTTAGCCAAGAAGACAGACCAATAGCATACTTCAATGAGAAGCTGAATGAAGCCAAAATAAAATACTCCACGTATGACAAGGAGTTCTATGCTATTATTCAGGCATTGAAGAAATCTAGACACTATTTGATTCCTAAGGAGGTTGTCTTATACAATGATAGTCATGCTTTACAATTTGTAACTCAGCAGGATAAGTTGAATCAAAGACATGTTAAATGGGTTGAATACATGAAGAACTTTACTTTTGTAATCAAGCATATTTCTGGAACTGCTAACAAAGTTGTTGATGCTTTGAGAAGGAAATGTTTACTGGTGCAGGAGTTCAAGGTCAAAACTTTGGGTTTTGATAACCTCACGGATATGTACAGGGATGATCCAAATTTTAAGGAGGCATATGAAGTAGCTGAGAAGAGAAGTCAATGGATAGAATACATGATCCAGGATGGATTACTGTTTAAGGGTAATCAACTTTGTATTCGAAAATGCTCCATGAGGGAGAATTTGTTGAAGGAGAAACACAGTGGAGGATTGGTTGGGCATTTCGGTCATGACAAGATGTTCTCAAAGTTAAATAAGTCATATTTTTGGCCAAGAATTAGAGCAGACATCAAAAGATTTGTGGACAGATGTAGAATTTGTTAGCATTCAAAAGGAAAGAGGCAGAATGCGGGCTTATATCAACCGTTACCCATACCTAAGAGGTCGTGGGATGTAGTAAGCATGGACTTCATATTGGGGATGCCAAGAACACAAAGAGGGTTCGATTCAATCTTTGTGGTGGTGGACCAATTTTCTAAGATGACACATTTTATACCATGTCAAAAAAATAGTGACGCAACTCACATTGCGAATCTTTTTTTCAAAGAAGTTGTTAGACTTCACGGCTTACCAAGGAGGATAGTTTCGAATCATGGCACCAGGTTCGTGGGACACTTTTGGAGAACCTTATGGAAAAATCTGAGAAAAAACTTGTCGTTCAGTTCATCTTATCATCCTCAGATGGATGGACAAACAGAAGTTGTGAACAAGAGTTTGGGAGACTTGTTGAGGAGTTTGGTGACTGAACATTACAATCAGTGGGACAACATTCTGCCGTAGGCGGAATTTGCTTATAATGATTCAATCAATAGGAGCACAGGGAAGAGTCCATTCCAAATTGTTTATGGGATGTAGCCAAGGGGAGTTTCTGAATTGAGAGATTCAGAACAGACTGTGACTAGAAGTGTTAGTGCAGAGGATTTCGCAGAAGCGATGAAGGAGCTTCATAGCCAAGTTAGAGAGCGATTGAAAAACTCGAGCCAAGAGTATAAGTGAAGAGTAGATCAACACAAGAGAGAACTTCAGTTCAAAGTTGGTGATTTGATCCTTGCACACTTGCGGAAGGAAAGGTTCCCAAGGGGGACATATAATAAATTGAAAATGAAAAAAATTGGACCGTGCCAGATCATAAGGAAATTTGGGGCAAATGCCTATGAGATTGAATTACCCGATGGGATTGGAATTTCTCCAATATTCAACGTCTCAGATTTGTACCCTTATAGAGATAAAGAAGTAGAAGCAGACAATGAAAAACCAGAGGTTCAGTGGACTAAACAGATGCCAGTTGCAGAGAAACCACAAATGGAAAGCATACTTGAAAAAAGAGTTAGTAAGAGGACTAGCAGAAAGGAATATTTTGAATACCTGGTCAAGTGGAAGGGACATCTAGTTGAAGATGCCACCTGGGAGAATGAAATAGAGATTCAAAAGCATGGACAAACCGTGTGAGAGCTCATCGATAGAAGCCCATGAAAATTTTCAAGCGAGGGAGTATGATGCAGGAGCATCGCCAACAACAAGCAAGCGCAGAGGCGGAAGACAGCTCGGACAACCGCAAGTGCATTTCAGCATTCTGCAAAAGTGTTTTGATATGTTTTGAAATAAATGCGTGGATGTTAATGAAATAATTAAGAGGAGGCATGCTTGTAGATTGTAAACAGATCATGAGCGATTCGCTCTCATCTATAGTAGGTAGAGACATTTATGTGTAGTAAATGTAAGCAGGTAGCTTTAAATTGCAGATTAGATAGTTTTAGGAGCCGGAGGGAAAACAGATATAGACACCCTCACTTGTATCATTTTGCATCATGAGGAGGATTTATTATTCCCAATTGTATGAGAAGAATAACATTCAGCTATCGCATGAGAAAGAGCAGAGAGTTGTATTTGAAACCACCCATGTACAGAAGTCCTGAATTAATACATGAAGCTTTGATTCAGACTTATGGTGTTGTGATATTCTTTGTGTATGCATGTTGAATGCTATGCTTATAGTTATTTTACTCTTTCTATTATGCATATGCTGTTATGCTATGTATGAATGATTTCTCATTGAATGTTTGAAATCTGAGAGAGGAAGAGTAAGGAATGAGTTTCAATTGTTTCTCTATCTGAGAAAGAATTCCTGCGAGGAGTGCAGTGAAGTCGTCCACAAGGAGTGCATTGACAAGGGTTCAAAGTTTCATCTCTGGAAGCTCAGGAGAGATAACGTTATTCTCACTCCTGCAGAAGTGCAGGTTGAGCACATCAGTCGTGCAAGGAATGCGCAGGCTGGTTGTAAGTTTAGAACTTATCAACCAAGGAAAGAATTGAAGGTCTGGTATTGCAAGGAGAGTGCGCAGAGTCGAAGAATTCAAATACTTGGAAGTATTTGAAGGGTTGTCGCAAGGAGTGTGTGTAGGAGTCTTCTTGAATACTCGAGTTGTGGAGAAAGCTCAGGAGGGTTAATACCTTGACACGTCCAAAGGGGGATGTTGCAAAGTTACTTTACAGGTAGATACGTTCTAGCGAAGGAATAGCTTGTTCAATTTGGGGGAGTTGTCAGGGAGGAAACGGACGGTCATAATTCTCCGTGGAGAATTCGTGAAGTCCCAAGATCCATCAGAGATTGCAGAGGAGCAAGGAGAGTTATGAAGAGTGTTTTCTAAAGTGTAAATTTCAGGAGAGACGGGGTCATTATATCTCTCGTGAACTCTCATTTCGAAATTCGAGAGTTGAAAGGGAAGAAGAATCTGTGTCAAAAATTGTAGACAATGGAGAGTGGACAGGTGGCATACTTGTCGACATGGAGGTTGAACCTTTGTTGACCATTTTGGGGTTTCGTCAGTTGGAGAACCAAAAGCCTTGTAGCAAGATTCATGAGATCGTGAAGTGTAAAGCCACGAAGGGGCCAAAATATTTGTGTGGGTCCAGTTATTGGTGAAGCATGTCGAAACTCGACATTTCGACATTTTGGAGGATAAGAATTCGGGATTTCATTTTTGAGATTCCTGAAATTACGAAACACGATACTATCATGGGAGAGGATGTGACAAGTGTTTCGGCACATCAGAATTTCAGGTTTCGGAAGGCAAAGAGTTGAGAGACTCGGAAGGAGAATTCGCAAAGTCGCGAAATATGAAGTTCTGAAATCATGGGGAATACGATAACATTGTTTGGTTAGAGGGAGATTGGAATTGATTCTTCATGTTTGATCACGTGGGCTCAATTCATAAGGACCTGTGTAGAAGAATCATTTTATGTGTGTGGGATTCCCTGAAGAGGAATCGAAGAGTCAATCCGACTCAAGGGTAGGAATTAGAACGATCCTGTAGCGGACCTTGACCCGAGGGTTGGGGGTCTGCACCATAGAACAAAAAAAGATACAATGGATTTCCTATTCTATTGATATTATCTCAGACATGGATCTATCTACTGAAGACAAACTCATGTGGAACAAATATAAGTTTGAAAGAAACAGGCCAAGCATTGATATATTGATAAGAACAAGTAAAAGTACTTACAATCCTTTGATGAAGGTGCAACAACTTCTTCCAGTTATCCTTGTACAACCCCTTTGATCAAGTTATCTACACTAATTATTCTTCAATGGCATCTCACTTATGAGATCATAAGTTTCATATCTCCAATATTTTCTCTTAATACCACTTATAGGATCATAATTTTGGTATCAATCTCTAGTGTCCCTTTCACCATGAGAAGGCCTTCTTATATAAGCTTGGAGAGACCCAGCCACTTTATATATATTTGGGATAAGTTAAGGATTCCTCTCCTTCAATTGTGGATCTTTCCTAATATCATGCCTTGTCCTTCTATTCAAATCCAAACACCTTCAGAAATTGAGGGGATTCTTCCTTGTTTTAGCTCAACAAACCAAAAATCCGCTCAGAAAAGGTAGTGCTCCCCCAAAAGGGTACACAAAGCATTTGAACGCTCCCCCAAAGAGGCCTAGGGAGAACTAGAACTCCCTAACAGTAGGTACAGGAGCACTTCCCTCCAAAATCCATTTTTGAGTGTTTTTTCCAATGGAAAAAGGCTTGTACTCCTTGTCAATTGATTTCTCTTCTTCAAAACTAGTCTTTGAGGAGTATTAAGTGTCCTTATGATGTTGTTCGAGGAATGGAATAGGCAATATGGATGGTGTTTGTAACACTTGCAACACTTGTGGTCAAGATGCGACACTTGAAGACAAGAGGCAACACTTACAACACTTGTAATGACGACACTTGCGACAATATTGAAGTGAGTAATTTTGATGTGTAACAGATTTCCCTCCAAAGTGCAAAGTTAGAAGACAATGATGACTGAAGTACTTTGTAGACTTTTTCTAGAAAGAGTGTACATGCAAAGAGGCTGGAAAAATCTACACACAACCATCAAACAAATATTATGACATGTTTCAAACCCAAGGTAGGCATACCTATGCTTGAGCGATAAAGACTTTTTAGGTATGGCCACCATAAAATACATTGTGGATCCATAATTATATTGACAAAATGGTATATCCACTAAATATACAATGTGGATATATAATTCTATGACCTAAACTAATCATAGCCACGAACAATACATAGTGGATCTACGAGATGACAAGACATAGCCACGACCAATACAAAGTGGATCTATGTAACAATATATGTGTCATAGTTCAAAATAAAACTCCTTCACAACCTGGGAAAAGTATACATAAGAGTGAAAAATAAACCTAGGTTCTTCTTATTGATATCAATGTAGTACGAATCTAACCATGTGAATAGATGTCCTGATGTTGAACATGGTATAAAACACTTGATTAACGGTCAATGAGGTAAACTGTTAAGAAGTGCGAGGGAGATCACCAGTGATGTCAATGATTCCCAAGGTACTATAGTGCATTCCAATGAATGTGAATAGATGAGTTTAAGTCAAACATCTGTGGAATCATCCGATCAGAGGTCAATGATGTAAACCCATTGTCGGACATGAGGAGGCCTGTCATTGAGGCATGCAAGTCCGAAGGTACTAATTGGTTTCTAAGTCTAGTTCATGGATAATGTGTTGAAGTCGACATGAATAGACTCATCGAAGGAGGAACTTGATGTATCCCCCATCAATGACATGAAACTGACACAGAGATGTAATTGGTAGATCAAATGAACATGGACTGACATGGGCATTGAAATAGGATATTTTTTATGGCAGACTCTCAAGGCAAATACTTCCCTTGAGCACTAAGGCACAATAATAGAAACTTGACATGGACCAAAACTTGATGATGCAGTGGATGATGTGACTTTCATCAGGAGAACCAATGGAGTAAAAAAAGCTTAGAAGATTGGCTCAGTGTAGAGGTTCAGTATATTAAAATGCATTCAAAGACAAAGTGTCATGTTCATGGATGACCGTAAGAGCTACTATTAGTGTTCTCAAAACTGCTTGGCTTGCTTCTTTCAATTTTTCCCCCATCCAGATAGATGAGTACCTCTTTTTAATTTAATGAGCTCAAGGAGGGTAACACATTCTCGATATAAATCACCTTTGCTAATGTCCTCTTCCTTTGTTTAACTAACTGGAATAAGTAAGTGTTCAGTCCCATATGGGCCCTTCATTGTATGATTGCTTAATGAGTCAGAGAAAGTAAATTCAGTTGTTTTTTCATATTTAGAGAGCATGAAAATGAGTTAAAGATTACTCCAATGTGGTCCTTTTTCGTAATATTAGTCTCGAGAGGCCGAAAAGGAGATAAACTACAACTTGAAAGACAACCTTTCAAGCCTTTTAGTGAGTGGGAAAGGAAGTAATATCACTTGGCAATCTTTTCATGTTTAGAGAGTCTGAAAATAGCTTAAAGATGACTCCAAGGGGTTCCTTTTTCGTATATCCATAAGAGCCCAAAAAAGAGATAAAGGGTTGCTCAGTTGCATTCTCATGTATTTAAGAGCACGAGAAAGAACAAAGTCTAAGCTCGGTATGCCCCCTGCTTGAAATATAGTGTCTTAACTCCAGAATGATCATCAAAGGCTCTAGACATGCCCTGCAAGCTTCAATTCATTCACCAACGTTGAGGTTGTCACCAATTTATCTAATAGATGGAGAAAAAGGATAAGGGTGGATAAAAAGAAGGTTCAAGAGAAGTGACTCTTTCATTTTTTAATGAGCTTGACATAAGAAAAGAACTATGCTCAAGGTTTTGAGTTCAATCCCCACATTTCTGTTTCATTTTTTAATGAGATTGCTACAGAGAGGAAAACTATGCTCGAAGCTTTTGTTTCATTTTTTAATGAGCTTGCTACAAAGAAGTGAAACTATGCTCGTGAACTCTGTTTCATTTTTTAATGATCTTGCCACAAAGAAAAGAAACTGTGCTTGTGGAATCTCCTTGATCATGGCTTCCAAGAGAATAATTCTCTAGAAGGACACCATGTCAAGGGACAAAACTCTATCATGGATTCCAAGAAGAAAATGACTGGATGGAAGAAAATCACTCTAGAAGGAACACATGTCGAGGGTCGTGACATGGGTAAGACGATTAGGCTCCAATAGCCCTACCGAAGATATCACCATGTCAACTACTAGATCTAAATCATCAGAAGTTGAAGGCATGGGAGACAACGGAAAATCAACATCAGGAGGGAAGAAAGAGTGTATATCTTCCCAAATTTCTTCATGATGGGGAAGAAAAGAAGATCGATGATGGTTATCATCCTAAGGTATCTTGTCAATGCTCAACATTTCCATAACAGATTCATGATAAGAAAAAATTGGGGAAATGTAGTCGATTGCAGATGATAAGGAATTTAACCACAATGGTATCGAGGAACTATCAGGTGCCAAGAGATGTTTGTCATCCGAGGAAGGAGAGGTATATTGAATAGAAAATTATGAGGTTTCAGCTGGACTAAGTGGCATGGTGTCATCTAGTGCATCGAATTTCAAAGGACTAAGTACAATCCAAGGGTCAGATGATTCCAAAGATTGATAAGTCATGGTTGAAATCATATCAATGGTGGAAATATGATGTGTAGTCGGTGGAAGTGGTGTAGGGAAGGTACCCATAAGGATAGAATATTTCAACAAGCCAACACCAATGCTTTCATATGTGATCTTGTGATCTTCCAAGAATGGAATATTGTTGGTAGCAACAGTGTGAGCGTCAGGTGTATAGAAATCTAACTAATCGACAGTGACAATTTTTCCCTGATGAGGGAATCGTACGCATCAAAACACCGATGAGGTAATGACAGTCATAGAATCAAACAAGCTTCTTCCAAGTAATAAGTTGTAGTCGAGGGGAGCATCGATGACCTCGACATGAACAGTGATGGTTTTGCTGCCCAACTGGACAGGCAGGGACTGTAAAATCCCATGGGGATGAAAACCTCATCCATCGAATGCGCATAACATCATTGGGGATTTTTTAAGTGTGGGTGATTTTAAACTTTTCGAACATGCTAAAGACATCACACAAGTAGAGGCTCAATCATCCAATATGGTTCAGTGAATTTGTTGATTGTGAACAACAACATCAATTTGGAAAGCAAGTTGGTGGGAGAGTCAATATGTATAATTGTCAAGGTTAAACATGATATGGTTGGATGACTCGGGATCAACAATGCCAATAGTAGCCAAGAGAGTTCTACGTTGACTGGGGCAGTGCTGTATAATTTCTAACACAGACATAGCACATAGTCCTTGAGCCAAATCTTCAACAATGTTGTAGTTCTGGGTGACACGTGAAATAGGATTAAAGGTAGATTTACAGATAGTTCTCCTAGGATGGCGTAAGATAGAGTCGAACATAGGTTTCTCAATCTGATGTGATCCAGACAGAGGATTAACTGATGGAGGACTAACGAAGTACGATGATGGATCCGGTAAAGTATCGATATTGTTAGTGAATTTTCCTTTTTCAGGTTTAACTAGTGTTTTGTACATCTTATAGCGAGTGGTCAAATTAATCCCATTAAACATATAAATATGGTCACTTGTCGAGGAATCATCACGAGGATGGCTAGAACTGCCCCCAGGAGAGGGGGTTTGAGCAACCATGGATTGTTGCTATGGAAAAGGTTGAGTAAGCACAACGGGTTGTGAATTTCCCTCGAAAGATTTGTCCACTTCATCGTGATGTGGACAGTCTCAAGTGTAGTGATTGTCACCACAAATGATACATGGGAATTTCAGTTTCCGCTATGTTTTATTTTTGGTAGCAGGTGTTTGACCTTGATTTTTCGGTTGTTCATTGTTATTAGTAATTTATTTATTTATTTTTTCTTTCTTCTTACCTCTGGGTTGTTGTGAAGGGGAATATTGAACTGCATTCACCTTAGAGATCTGAGTTTGGGGGGAGGTAGAGGAGAGTGTGGTTGACTGGGAAGTAGATTGAGTTTTGACGGAACTGTTAACACCGTCTGCATGAGATGAGGATGACGGCTTCGTTGGGTCAGCATTATCTCGAGCAACATTTGGAAGCAACTCATACAAAGTACCATATTGTGAATAAACCAAATCTAAGTACTGATCTTGAGCAATGGTTTCTTCCTTGGTGACTACACCACCTATAGCGACATCATGAGCGATTGGGGGTAAAAGTTATTTAGTAAACCACTCTGCCAATAATTGGTTAGGAATAATTTCTTTGATCATCCTTCGTCGTCGTCTCCACTCATGAATATGGTCAGAGATATGCACAGAGTTAGTTTGACGAAGGGAGATCAAGAGTTCAGTACCCGTCTCGTAGAGAATAGTTAGTTTAAAGTGCATGAAGAAAGACATAGAAAGGGAGTTGAAATCATGAAAAGAAGCACATGGTAGTTCAACATACCACTTTGTTGCAGATCCCATAAGTGTTCACTGGAAAAGAGAGAAACGTATAGAATCATCCATAAGGGAGTTTGATGAACACCACAAATGGAAAATCATCACTTGGTTATTTGGATCCTCTCCAGGTTTTTCGTCAAATTTTGGAATATCAGAATGAAGTTTAGCTAGAATAACTGGCCAAACTGGGGAGTGAAAAACAAGATCATTGGTTAACCAAGACAAGTCCGAGAGATCCAGAGTTGCAAGGAAAGGTATTTTTTAGTTAACTTTCAGATGATATTGGTGTGGCATAGGAACACCAGTAGGACCATAAACTAGGTTAGGTGGATAATTGTAACCAGTAGGTCCTCCTACATATGGTTGTTTCTGACTAGGATAAGCAAGATTTGATGATGGCTGAGAAACATTTGCATAACCTGGTGGGTTCTGAGCATTATAAGTTGAGTGATTTGGTTGCCCATAAGGAGGATAAACATTTTTTCCATTTAGGAGGGTAAGAAATAGATCGTAGAGGCATATACACATTAGACTCATGGGGAGGATAAAGTTGTTGTCCTTGGGGACTCCAGGTGGTGTTTTGGATGCTGCCTCGATAAGGTTGTCCATAAGATGGTCCATAAGGAACAAGATTTGATACTCCTCTTTGTGGTTTATGATATGAGTGCCCCCCAACATGGGGTTGGGTAAATTTTCCTCTTGAATATAGTCCCCAAGATTTTGAAGAGTTTCCATCAAATGAATTTTTCTCCCCTTCCAGCAGTGGATTAACGGTCGAGATATGACTGGAAAAGGGAGGTTTCCCTCTGGGAAGAACATGAAAAGGGGGTTGTCCCCTGGGAGGGGTAGGCCCACCATAGAATGGTGGTCTTCCGAGAGGGATAGGTATGCTAGATGGTGGTTTCCCTCCAGTCGGTTGTATTTGGTTGGCAAGGGTCTACATTCTCTGGTGTAATGATGTCCCAGAAAGATCGTGCGGAACATGTGGAGTTGTAGAGTGAAAGTTTGTAAAAGTGGGGGTATGGATTGAAGTGCCTTGGCAATGAGTAGAGGTGATGAGTCTAGCATTAGGATGGACTTATTCTAACGTAAAAATAGGGTTAATGACCTGATCGATGGGGTGATTCATAGTTTGACCAGATGGTCCTGTTTCAACAGGAGGGTCATGAGGATGAAATGGTTGTTGAGTGGATTCAAAATGCTGATAGAGATCGCATCCTGATGAAGTCCTCCATAAAGAATGATAAGGTGTGGGATTTGTATCTACTACAGTAGTAGGATGAATAGGAGTCCTATACTATTCACCAAAGATTAGTTCTGTGGATCCCATATATGTTTCGGTAAAATCTCTCTCATGTAACTGTGGGAACTCTTCATCTATGACGTTCCCAAGGGAGTATAAATGAAGTAAACGTGGTTTGAGAGGGGTTACCGACAGAGATGTATTGCAATAAGTGGGATTCTCAACCGTAACCAAAGTTCCTTCTGGATTGTCTAACAGAGGAGTAACAACACTCCCTTCGTAAGATTGATTTTCTACCTCTCCACAGTAGTTGTCTTCTAGAGGTTTAGGAGGTAAGGGTTGGTAGCCTTTCGGAGGCATCCCTTGCATACCTTTATCATCTATAGGCTCAATATTGGAAAATAACATCACACACTGAAAATCTAGGGCCAACTAATGAAAACAAAAAACATACGCTAATCAAATCTAGGAATCAAAACCAAGAAAACAAAACCTTCTCTCGATGATCATACTAGTTGGTGATGAAATCCAACGTCGCCTGATCAAGTGAAGAAGGGCCTAGGATATGGTGGAACAGTTACACTGGTGACCTACTTAATGGAATTTCACCTTGGTGCACGATTCCATGCAGTAATTGTAGATTTACCCTCCAAGGAGCCCGAGTGAGTTTGACCAATGTCTATTCCAGGTACAGTGAGACTTCCCTTCACTGTCACCTAGTGTAAGTACCTAAATATTATGGCAAATAAGGACACTGACTCGTAGTCAGCCCGTGGGTGGGTACAGTCGACAGTTTGATCCTAACGTATGGGTAGGATAACAAGTCCAAAATCAACTCAATAGGTTCCCACACATAATTGTGGGTATACCCTCAAGTGACCCCCGATATACGATCTGACCACTACAAACAGTTGAACCATGGAGGGATAATCCCCATAATTCTCTCGAATGTGACCTCATGTCTAACCGCTATGTGAGAGGGGGATTCTAGAAATCCTATACGACAATTGGATTTGCTCTACCTATCGCAATATGCTAATGTTTGTTTTGAAAAACTTTGGAGATTTGTATTCACATCCTAATCCAAAGTACTAGTCCTAGTCTAATGAAAGTGAAATTGATGGTATGATGACTCAATTCCAAAAAAATGCACAAGAAAATGATAAGCAATCTTGTCTTTCAATGAATTCCTATGTAGAGCACCATTTATTTTTTGAAACTATATAATATAAAAAAATTGGAAATTTAAATGCATGTGAAACAATTTTATTTGAAATATGTCAAAAAATAAAAGTTTGTTACATATTACTCAAAATTTTGAAATATATCAAAAAATAAAAGTCTGTTACATATTATTGAAAATTTCGAACATATTACTCTTAAACATGTCAACCTGTCTATCGAGCACTTGCCTAGTTAAGGGAAAGGAGTTTGTGATTAAGTTGGGGTCTTGGAAGTCGTTGGTCCTTCCGACTAAGTTTATTCTTGATAGCCTTGTGAATAATTTATCTTTATTTGATATGGCTTGTTCACATGACTGAACAATGAGATGCAATTTCTTCACTTTTTATTTCCAGCATGCATTTAGTTTACCGATCTGGTTTTTGGATGGAATATCTTATTGTCTTCTTTTTGTTTTTTCCATATTGTTGACAATGGTGCCAAAAGGAAGGATTGTGTTTAAATAGAAATGTTCTTCATCTTTTAACTCTGCCTGCAAATGTTCGAGCAAACTATGTGCGCTAGTTCAAAGGGAAGTGATGGTTTGTGATGTTTTCCATGCCTTATTAACCAGTTCCATTATTTTCTTGATATTATTCTCCACATATCCTCTACAGGATGCGATGATGCTAGAGGATCCTTTTAAGTTGGTTGAATGGGTGGCAGGCATGGCTATTGCCAAAGGATTTGAAAGCAATGGCATAGGAATCAAAGCCTCTTCCAATTCCTTGACCCGGTCCTTCAGTCTAGCATTATCGGCCTCGATGCCTCCAATGCAGTCATGAAGCGCATATCTGATTTCCTTGTGAAGTTGACATATTTGGGATAGCCACATGTTGGCAAGGTCAACCTATGAACGAGATTTTCCTTTCTTATCTTTTACATATTTTTTCTTAATTATCAATTTTTTGGACTGGCTGTAAAAAACAATGCTCTGGAACACAAAGGATTCATCTTCGTCAAAATTTTCGGTATCAAATATGTCCATTGGACGACTATGCTAGATGGCATCTCCAAGTTGTTATCCAATCAAATCACTACATATATGATACTTTTTATTATATAAAATTCAATGTTTTTAATTCCCTAGCTCCAACAATAGATATTATGCAAATATTTGTAGTCAAAGGACAAATTAATGTGAGGTCAACGAATTATTGATCGCTATAGTCCCTCTATGCCTAAGGCAGGGACT
>ML782683.1:904384-914812 GCA_009831015.1 Picea engelmannii | reverse complement strand
TATATATATATATATATATATATATATATATATATATATATATATATATATATATATATATATATATATATTAAAGTGTCTATGAGTTCACTAATGCCATGGACACCATTTTTATTGCCTCTAGAAAGGAAGAAGTTTTTTCTTTAGATGACATAGAGTTCGGGGTTAAGCGGCTCACAAATGGGAAAGCTAAGGACATTGAAGGCTACCAAGATGAAATTTTTAAAATCAGAAGGTCAATCCTCATCCCTCACATACACAAGATCTTCAATTTAGTTGTCAAGCAGGGCTTCCCTAAACCCTGGATGCAAAGCCTCATTGTTCCTATTTTTAAAAACGCGGATAGAAACATTCCCTCTAATTATAGGACCATTATGATTAGCCCGATTTTAGCCAAGATTTATGCAATTATTTTGGAAAAGAAGATTAGCCTTTCGCTAGAAAGTCACAGTAAAATAGCTAAATGCCAGGTTGGGTTTAGGAGATATCATTCAACTGTGGACCATCTTGTTACCTTTAGGATCATTGCAGAGGAGTTTCGCCATACTAAAGCCAATCTTTTTTGTTGTTTTGTTGACTTTAGAAAAGATTTTGACATGGTTACTAGGAAAAACCTTTGGAATAGGTTGGAAGAGATAAAAGTGTCTCTCAAGTTGAGGATTGTTGCAATAAGGATGTATGAGAACGTTATTACTAAGTTTAAAAACAATGAGGCCTAGTCAAAACAGATTAACTACAATATCTGAGTAAAACAAGGCTGCCCTTTGTCCCCTACCCTTTTTGGCATATACATTGATAAGTTAGAAGAATGCTTGGAAAAAGCAGGTTGTGTCGGCCCTACTCTCACTGGTATAGTTGAATCAATCTTCTTCTTTATGCTAATGATATCGTTCTTATGGCAAGGAGTCACCATGATCTTGAAAACCAACTAAGAATCCTCAAGGATTTTTCCCCCAGTATGTGTATGACTATTAATACTGATAAGACTAAGGTCATGATTATTAAATCCAATAAGATCCCTTATGATACCTTTGTATATGACAACAATAACTTGGAGGAAGTGACTTCATACAAATATCTTGGAATTGATATTCACCACAAGCTCAATTGGAATTATAGCATTGAGAAAAAGATTGTTGGGGGATGGAAAGCTTATTATGGGCTTGAAAAAAATTGTAATTAGGATGATCTTTGGAGTTGGGATATGGAGAAACTCCTCTTTGAAACTCTTGTTACACCTGCTATTCTTTATGGATGCGAAGTCTTGGGTTGTTGTATCTCTCGTGAATCCTGGAGAAAGATAGAGCAAATACAAAAGCATTTTGTAACCTATAATCTCAAAATTAAAGGAAATACACCCTATCCCATCCTCCTCTTAGAAACAAGCCTCTCCCCCATTGAGAGCAGGGCTATGACTAGATACCTAATGTATAAGAACAAGTTAAACAACATTGAAGACAAGAGGCTACCTAAAATTTCTTCAAAATCAAGTCATAATCACCATTGACTCAAGCGAGGATGGCATAAAGATGCCCAGTCTTGGCTAAACTATTGGGGAATCATGGAAGAAACCATTTTGCAGAATAAAGAAACTATTAAAAAAAACGTCAAATCAAAATTTAAGGAAAAAATGTGGTGTGATAAAGAGTTAGAGGAAAAAAGAAAATTAAGGTATTATAAAGATGTAATCAACCCTAATATAGAAGATCAGAATTATCTATCTGCTTTGCCAAGTGTAAAGACAAAAATAAACATTGCTAAGATAAGAGCAAATTCTCACGAGCTCCATAGTGAAACTAGGCGTTGGTCAATTCCTAAAACACCATGGGATGAAAGAGTGTCTCACATTTATGACACTAAGAAGGTTGAAGATGAAAATCACTCTCTTAGATTGTCTAGCCCATACCCATATTAGATCTCATTTTCAATATATTTATCACACTACCAACCTTCCTAACCTCTTAACTCAACAAAAGTATGGTGATCTTGGAAAGCTTCTCTTAATGTTTTTCGAGCAGTTAAACAAAATTCTAAAAAATCACAAGCAATCACTTACCCTTTTAAAATCTGATATACCAATTCAATCTTAGTGGACGTCAATCATCATCATCATTATCACACACACATATGATTACAAAAATAATTAATATCTAGATTTTAATATAAAATTTATATATATATATATATATATATATATATATATATATATATATATAATCAACATGAAAGAAATTAAAGTTATTCTTCATCCATAAGAAGTTATGAGTTCATATAAAAATAATAGTTATGTATATAGTGCAGCTTGATTTGCTAAAGTATTTAATCACTCTCAAAGGGATTAGTTAAAGTTTGACGTATTTACTCACTCTTCAAAGGAATTAGTTAAATGTGCTATCATACATAATTATTTGGTTAGGATATATAGAATTTCTTTTACATTATTAAGTTAATTTTTTATATTAAAAATAAATTAATCATTAATTAATTGTAATTTTAATAATTAAAAAAACGTTATTTATTTAAATTTAATTTAAATTCAATTTTAAAATATATTTAATCATTTCATAAATTTTAAAATATATTTAATCATTTGATAAATTAGTTAACTACCACAATCTTAACCTTCAAAAATACTTTAAAAAAAAACTTTTAAAAAATACATTTAAAAACCACATTCATGAATAATTCATAGAGAAAATACATTTAATTGAAGAGATTTATCAGTGATCAATAAAAAATAATAATGACCTTCATACAAAAGAATTAAAAAACCTCACTATAAACTCACCCACAAAATAATTGGAGCAAATACATTCAATTGAAAAACTTGATATAAAAATAAATGACGTTGATCCAAATGAGTTTGTAAAAACTATGCTCATGTATTTAAAAAACCAGTATTCAAAAAACGTTTAAATAAAAGCCAAAGCAAATTTCCTTCGTTGTTATGGTTACCATTGATTATCACACAGGATATATGCACAATTAATTTATATGGGCCTTTTCTCAATACATAATGTATATAGACATCCTTATCGTTACAGGAAAAATGCGAAACATCCATATCATTACAGGCACTGCCTTAAGTCAAGATCCATAACATCCATAAAAGAAAAATGCAAAATTACGGAGATGAACATAACGGTCCAGTTTTCAAGATCTAGGTTAATCTAAAAAACGAGTCAGGCTTTAAAACACCAGAACCGTTCTTGAAATATTCAAGATGGGAATGGGCTTTTCACAGACGGTCCAAAATACAAAAAGGACTTGAGGAGCTCAATATATATCCATAATTCAAGATCCGTAATTCAAGGTCCATAAAGTCCATAATACGGAAAAATGCAAAACATCCATATTGTTACAAGCACTGCCTTAAGTCAAGATCCATAACATCCCTAAAAGGAAAAATGCAAAATTACTGAGATGAACATAACCGTCCAGTTTTCAAGATCTAGGTTAATGTAAAAAACAAGTCATTATGCTTTAAAACACCAGAAACGTTCTTGAAATATTCAAGATTGGAATGGGCTTTTAACATTTAAGGCCACGGAAAGCGATGAGTAAGGAGAGGAGGCTAGAGATCGTTAACCAATCGAAAGCCTTCGGCTGAGAAAAAACCACGCTGCGAGGGAACTATGAAGAGGTTTCGCCCTATTGGTTGAACGAAGAGTCTGATCACGAGTCGGATAGTTTGCCCTGGTGGCAGGGCAAATGGTTGTTGATATTCCACGAGTACCATCGCTGTTATAATTACCAGGTACATACACAATGAATATACAGACCTTTTTCTCAACACATACATAACATAAATAGATAAATATAAATGTCACACACCCACTGTAGCAAGTTAGATTTTTCGTCTTGAGGAACAAAATCCTCAAGACTTCTATGGGGCCTAGCGCAGACTCTTTCTTCCCTTACCCTTCTCCAGACGACCACAAGATGGCCTTAGCGCAAGCGCCTTTCGCAACTCACAAGTCGGGAATCAAGACTCTCGACTCCCCTTTTTCCAAACACTGATACCCAAGATACTATATGGGTATGGCTTCCTCCTCACTAGCGCCTACTACATGTAACCGTAGGCTAGGCCAAACACTAGCACCACTCGCAGCCTCGCCAGTTGAGGTGTTGAGCTCTCGTGCTCCTCCTTTGCGAATCCTCAAGATGCGAGAGGTCAATGTTGCGAGGACTGTGCCAAAGCGATGCACACACACCACTTGTCAACCCCACTATACTCTGCTCACAAGCTGTGTCGTCGCCGCTCGTCGTACGAGACCTCGGCTCTCGACGTTTCGCGGCCTTAGCGATCAAGGTGCAGCTTCTTCATCAAGCGAAACCCCGAGCCACGATAAGTCAATGAGTGGGTTGACTCTTTCCGAGTGTGACACATGTCCACCACCGGTTACCCGCTTCCTAGGCTAAATTACCAGCGCTACTTGCATCTCGCGACTTCGTGAGTTGGAGTGTTGAGCCCTCATGCTCCTCCTTCGCGAGTTCCCGAGATATGATAAGTCAACAATGGGTTTAGTCCTTCCCATGCGACATGTGTCCATCACCTGTCACTCGTTCCCACCTTTTTCTGGGCGCTTGCTGTTACGCCACCTGTCAACCACGCGGTCCCCACTTACGGATGGGTCACGTGTTTGCACGAGCCCTCGGCACTCGGCACTTCGCGACTTCTACAATTGAAAAGAAACTCCCTCAAGTTCTGAACCCCCGATATGCGATAACCATAAAAGTTCTAATCCAACGGTTCTCCTGTTCCTTCGATCCAATGGTCATGATCTCATCACGATCTCGTGAATCGTGAGTTCCTGCATCCCTACCCTTGACCACTCCAAGTCACAAGTCAGCAAAATGCTACTCTCCTGCCTATACAAAGGCTAAGATCGACAGTCAATAGGGCTCCGTCTGATCCTTGGATCTACGGTCCAGTATCCCATCACTACATGCGATGGCTGAAAGGGTCGAGGTGTTAACGTCTGCACTCCTTCTCTAGATCCATTGGTATCGATAGATCTGGGGTATTCCCAAAAGGATTCTGATTGTTCGTCTACCAAATGATAGGGTAATCTCTCTTTCTATAATTGGGCTCGCTATCCCTTCCGAGATTGAATCATGAAATTCAACTTCTCAGGGCTTCAAACTCCCATGACTCTGAGACCTTAGAGAGCTACCCTTCCGGCCCCAGACTTAACCGTTTGTACAGAAACCAACGATGACTTATAAGCATACACATGCATCAATTATTTCCAGTTTAAAACTCCAGGCAATCATTCTACACAGAAATTATTATCGGCATATAAACACAAGCATGCATTCATGATATTTAGTTCGAAATACAAGGTATAAAACACTTATCATATCTACATGGCGTGATGCAACTGCTGAGATGGGTGCTTGTTTCCACCCAACCGTAGGCTTAGTGACTCCAAATGGATTTACCGCTAGCCACCTCCGAGCTAGACCACGATACTTTGAGGTTCAATCTCCTACTTCCAGCTCAAAAGAAATTAAGGACGAAGGTTACTCTCCTTCTCTGGATGCAGGAAGATAATCCAGGATGAAGGTTACTCTCCTTCTCCTGGTATTCAAAACTCCCTGTTTCCAGGGTTTCTCCAGTCTCTTTTTTTTGCGATCCCCGTTGCACGCATTGCTCTCTCCCTACCACACTTCCTCTCTTGCCAATTTATGTCTGCAAGGTTGCGTGTGGCGCGAATTCCGCTGTCCATGGTTAGGTATGAGGGCTGTTACGAATGGGCGGTTCGCCCCCATCCCCTCATTAACTCTTGAGGAGCCTCCCCACCTACCAATCTAACCGGAAATCCATTCCACGATCAGAGAGTTGCTTCGGTTTGTGAGCAAGTATAAACCAGTACAGTACTGGCTCAGTGGAAGTTAACGCAACCATTCAAGATCCCTTCCATCACCACCTCTCATTAGCCATCGTGGTCTCTTGTAACACATCCCCCTCCCGGCAGTCATGCAACACATATTCATCACATAATTTACATTCATCGCCCTTTTATACAAAGGTCCATCAAATCAAACATTCACGTCTTTGAATTTGCTATAGTTCTTGGCCAATATAATTTATATTGGACTCAGAGAAACAGAGTGTTACAATAAAACTATCAGTCCGGAGCACCCGGGGGTCAAGTACCACGCACAATATAAACCCTGCACAATAGAAACCCATATATCATTACACTACAGTTGAATCCAGGCAGAACATGATCTATCTACTCACACTACAAATCATATAATTATTATAGAATATTCTTTGATTTAAAGTTGAGTACCATAGTATGCCGGCGGGAAGGACCAGATTCATCTGTTGCGTCACAACCTATAGAATGCTTAAGCAGATCAGTGCTTAAAACTAGAGAGTGAAAACTTCAGTATATAATAATCTCAAATATGCCCACGCCATCAAAAGAAATCTAGCATAATGTAAACCAGACCATACCATACCGTGATTATGCTTAAAGGGGTGGGAGCGGGAGCCGCCATTACTGTTGAGCTGAAACGAAAGCAATTCTGTCCAATCC
Source organism: Picea engelmannii (assembly GCA_009831015.1). Taxonomy (NCBI): domain Eukaryota; kingdom Viridiplantae; phylum Streptophyta; class Pinopsida; order Pinales; family Pinaceae; genus Picea; species Picea engelmannii. Next base: position 908,261 of record ML782683.1, on the reverse strand, counting down.
AAGATTATTAGGAATTACCCCACACGCGTCTGATCAGAGTGAGGTGCAGATAAGCGAGTTATAAGAAAGAATCGACCGCTATATAAATCTCTTCACGGCTCACGTTGCCTCATGGTCCAAATCCTAAATCGTTATTTCTCTTTTGTCAACTAGTCCTGCTCATGCGAGGGGTGACGTCTTAAAAGGTTAGGGAAGGCCACGTTCTTACAATATTAATTTATGAAGGAGAGGAACTTCTTACAATGGAGAAGCAATCCTAACATATGCACATGTTGAAGAGGCAATCAACGATCCATTTATTAAATGGAATATATATATATATATATTTTAAGAGGCAATCAAAGATCCATTTATTAAATCTAATATATATATAGAGAGAGTTATAGAGAAATTAACATCCTTATATATATATGAGAAATGATAAATATTATATATAGAGAGTTATAGAGGGGAAATATTTGGTAAATTATTTCTTCAACTCATTAGAAGTCTTCTTATAGGATTTTAGTTTTATCTAGCTAAAGAAAGTGTTTCAAAAATGGAAGGCAAGCATTGATGATACTCTAAGATGTGTGGGAATAGTTTTCATAAAAATTCAAAGGTTAGAACTTCACCATAGGAGGATAATGGGAGGCAAGAGATACTCTATGATGTGTGGGGAATAACTTTCATAAAAATTCTTTCAAAAATGGGAAGTAGCATTGATGATACTCTGATGTGTGGGAATAGCTTTCATAAAAGTCCAAAGGTTAGAACTTCACCTTGGGAGGATAATGGGAGGCAAGAGATACTCTAAGATGTGTGGGGACTACCTTTCATAAAAATCCAAAGGTTAGAAGTTCACCTTGGGAGGATATAGTGGCATGTTGTGGAGAGATTCAAAGTTCACTTAAAGTCTTGAATCCCTAGGATTAGAAACCATGTGGAATCAAATATGTTTCCTCCCAAAGGATGATAATATATATTAATCATTTTCAAACAAAGAACTAATGTGAAGTGTCAATATCATTTCCCTTCAACATCAATAGAATCATCATGAGAAGGTAAGCCTTTATACTCCCATGGAATCCATAACCATAAATAATGATTTATTGAGATATCTAAGACATCATTATTAGAACTAGGTCTTTATGAGTGCATTATACACCATGCAAGTTTCTCTATATAAATTAGTTTCATTTGATCTAGGAAAATTTAGATGCTGGTTTTCTTACACTCAAGAGCAAGGCTTAATAGAGTTCTAGTTTGGGGAATTAGTAGATGTTTTGGAAGGAACAAAACCTAAGAGAAAGAAACAAGTAGTATTAGATAAGACATTATCCTAAGACAACCCCATTTGGGAGGTTCCAATGAAAAACAATTTTAGATAGGGGTAAAGACAATGAGAAGAAACAATTAGGTATGCACTTGTTTTCAAAATTCTTTCCAACGGTTTGGTCATCTTCATTTCTAGAAATGAAAGGGATAAGAACTTAATTGGAAAATACCACTAGTACTAGTTCAATGCTATCTTAGCCTTAAGCAAGTAACATCCTTGTTTTAATGCATTGGAAGAATCTTATGATATGGTGCCGATATGGTACCGATTTAGGTAAAACTCCCTTACCTTCACTTAGAATTATCGAAAGAAAGATGTCTTGAAGATATAGGTAATTGTATGGGAAAGTAACTCCACACAAATGAAAAAATCCATAATAAAGAAAGTGTATTGGTTAGCTAAATTTAAGTGATGGGATATCTCATAATATGGCATAGAAATTGACAAGGAAAATATTTCCATCCATAGAAAATGTACAAATCCCTTTTGGGTGCACCAAATGTAGGGAATATGGACACTTAAAAAGGAAATTCCCTCAAAATGATGTTAATGGTGAGGATTTACTACAGGAAGCTAATGATGAACCTAGTGTTTTAAAGAAAGGGAGTGTTGAAGAGAAGATTAGTCCATCTATGGCCAAAGGGAACGGGAAGATGGTCAATGAGGGAGATCATGAGAAGTAAAATCAAGCCATTGATAATCATCGAATTTTCCACCAAATCCGTTTTACTAGGGAGAACAAAAGTTTCTTTACAAACATGAAGGCTTTTTGTCTTGATTATCAGGAAATATGGTCTTTGGGCATAAGACGAAAAGGAAGTTAACCAAAAATAAATGTTAGAAGGAATACTTCATTGGTAAAGTTTAGCTAAATTAGAAAGGAAAGAAAGATCTTTCACGAAAGAATCAAAGGCAGTTGAATGTTAATTTTATGGGTTTGGGGGACACTGACTATGGAATCTAGAAATTACTAGAACTCAATGATATAAAGGGAAAGGGACAATATTGTACCTATCCAAAGTATAAGGATTGAAATTTCAATACTTTGAAAGAGGATTTAGTTTTATATTTAAAGGATGGACTAACATATCAACTAACTCATCTGAGGATTATGTACGTAATAGGAAGAAAACATACCATACTAGGCATGTAAAAATAATTTTAGGGGGTAAAGTTGTGGTTGAAGGGGGCTAGACACCATAGAATAATTTAATCCACATATATTCATATCAAGGAAAAAGTTCATTAATCTGGATTTTATCAATACAATTGGTAGAGAAAGAGATCATTAGGGGGTAAAGTTGTGGTTGAAGGGGGCTAGACACCATAGAATAATTTAATCCACATATATTCATATCAAGGAAAAAGTTCATTAATATGGATTTTATCAATACAATTGGTAGAGAAAGAGATCATGAGGGAAAGTACTCAAAAATATTTAGTACCCTTAAAATAGAGAAGGAGGTATGAAATGATATTACTCTCTTTAAACATTTGGGATTTTGGATATTCCCTTAGAAAATAACCATTAAGAGGGTAGTAGAAAAATATAATCTTAATATAATCATAATTCAATAAATTATAGTACGTTTAGATGAATCATGAGGATTTTAAGCCACAAGTTTTCTAGGTTGGATTTGGAAATTTTGCAAGTTTCTCGAAGATGACAAATATTGGTGACTAAAGGGAAGAATGTTATAGAAGTTAGAAAATAAATTACATGATTTTTGGTAGAGACATGGAATTGCGTAATGAAGAGAGAATAAATATGCAATATCTAGTTTTAATATTATATGTTAAATCATGTATTATTGGAATGATGTTATAGGATTCAAGCCATGTGTCGTGACTTAAATGGCCCCATGTTGAAATTATAATCTAAATGTGTTGTAAATCTTAGTGTGGATCTCAAGGTGAAGGCCTATTGGGTATGTGTTATATTCTTTGGAAGATTTATCCCATGTAGTCTACACTAATATTGGAGCCTCGGGGGTAGGGTTCATGTGTAGAGCCCCCAAAATAATTTTTTTGGTGCATGGTTTTGGCCTATGATTTTCTAATTATTGTTAAGGAATTAGGATTGTTCATTGATGGAGGTCAATTATATATATTGTTGGGTATGTGTTATATTATTTGCACGATTAGCTATAGTGTCTGCTATGATGTTTTCTCATACACGTAGGGGGGTTTGAGGAGGGGCCACTATGCACCTCCTTCGAGGGTTGGAGGGGGAGATAGACCCCTGGGGTATTTCCCCCGAGAAAATTGTTTTTCTCGGAAATGTGTCACATTTTTTCCTCATTTTTCATGTCTCCTTGATTTTTGATTTTTTGGCACATGTTTTTTTTACGATTTTCTATTTGTGATTAATGAATTAGGGTTCTTGACTAATAGAGGTCATTGGTGTTAAGCCCTGATATTGGCTCATTACCCCTTAATTGGGGCATATTATATTAGTAATGTTATTTTATTTATGTCGGCTTTAGGCCATTAGTTGTAATTTAGATTAGTAATGTTATTTTAATTATGTCGGCTTTAGGCCATTATTTGTAATTATAC
>ML782683.1:879480-893487 GCA_009831015.1 Picea engelmannii | reverse complement strand
AAATCTCTTAAACCACTTTGACTACTTTGACCTTTTGGGGCTTCTAGATGACATATGAGGGTCCTCCAACTTCGTAAGGCCATAACTCTCAAACCGTGAGGAGTTATGTGACATTCTACATACCACCAGAAATGGCATGAAATGTACTATCCATATAGAATATTATTATTTGAAAATATATCATAACACATATTGTTTCCCATCAAACAAACTTGGGTCCATTACCCAAACCTGGGGTCTCCAACTTCTCATGGCCATAACTCTCTAACCGTGAGGAATTATGTGATGTTCCACATACCACCGGAAATGACATGACAATAACTATCCATCTAGGATATTTTTCCTGACAAATTCACTTTCCTTCATCTCATTATTCCATAAGTAAGCATGGGTTCTCTTACTCCACAAAGCGTCTTCCCATGAGGGATTTCACCATAAGGGGACCACTTTGGAGTTCATTCATATTTATTTCTTATCAACCATGAAAAAATAATAATGTGTCATATTTACATCAAACACTATTCGGTCCATTCCCTAAACCTTTGTGCTATGGGGCTTTCTTTAAGGGTTGACATCAATGAAAACCAACCTTAATCAACAATCTCCCCCTTTGGAATTGATGGCAACACTCTGATGAAATATTGAAATCATATCACTCATGCTCCCCCTGGAACCATGCCTTTGTCCTCTACATCTAATAAATATGCTCCCCCTCGAACCCTGCCTCTGTCCTCTGCATCTGATAAATCTCCTCCCCCTGGAACCATGCCTATGTCCTCTGCATCTGATAAATCTCTCCCCCTTTGTCATCAATGGGAAAGGTATCTTTCCATCTCGGGTTGCTCCCCCTGACATACTATCCTCTTATGGTGCTTCCTCATGTACATATAAGACATATAAGATAAGCATTTAAAAAGCATTCATTTTTGGAGTAAAAATAACTCCAAGTCTTTGATGAATATATTGAAAGGCTTCCCATGGAAGTGGTTTTGTAAAGATGTTTGCCACTTGTTCTTTTGTTCCCACATACTCAACTCTGATGTTCTTTTCTGCAACCTGTTCCCATAGAAAGTGATACTTGATTGGAATGTGCTTCGTCTTGGAGTGCATCACTTGGTTTTTTGAGATATTGATGGCACTTGTATTATCACAACATATTGGAATGGTCTCATCATACTCAACTTGTATATCTGTCAAAGTTTGTTTCATCCAAAGAACCTGTGTACAACATGTTGCTGCTACAATATACTCTGCCTCGGCTGTAGATAGAGATACTGATGATTGTTTCTTGCTTGGCCACGATACCAAACACTCACCTAAGTAGAATTCTTCTCCACTAGTGCTTCGTCGGTCATCAATACAACTTGTCCAATCTACATCTGTGTAGGCAATAAGTGATAGATATTTTCCTTTTGGATACCATAATCCAAACTCTATTGTTCCTTTGATATATCTAAAGATCCTCTTTACTGCTAATACATGTGATTCCTTTGGTGCTGCTTGAAATCGTTCCACCTATCCAACTGCCTGCATTACATCTGGTTTGGATACTGTCACATATAGTAGACAACCAATCATTGACCTATATTGCCTCTGATCTGTAGACTTTGAATCATCATTTTTGCTCAACTTACAATTGGTTTGCATGGGAGTGATAATTGGTTTGCAATCTTCCATTCCAAGCCTCTTTAGCATTTCTCTGATATATTTGGTTTGAGAAATAAAAATTCCTTGGTTGCTTTGACGTATCTGAAGTGTGACATCCCCAAAAGAAAAATGCTTTTACTTTTCAAATAGGCTGGAATTTTTTTTTGGCAAATTCGAAAATGGAATTTTTTTTCCATTTATGGCAATTTTGAATTTTGAATTTAATAATTTTATTTAATTATTGTGACTATTGGGCAGAGATCTATTTGGATTCAACTAACTATTTGACTATGACACTTGTATCACAACAAAATATTTATATTAATTGCAGGAGGACAAATGGAACAGCCATGTTAAAATCAGCTAACCATGACTCCATGAGTGGGGAGCCTATTGGAACTGCCTCTAGGCTAATTATGAGAAGTGGAAAATCAGGGATTTGGCCATTGGCAGCCCCTAAAAATTAGGAATTAAGAAAGCTGTGAAAATCCCCAAAGGAGTTAAAATACCTGGGCAAAAATGGGATAAATAGCATATGCGAGGAGGCAAGACGCTGCCAAGTATGATGGGAAATATTTTGAGCTCTCTTGCTATTACAAACACTGTTGAATAAGTGTGAGGAAAGGGGGATAACTGTTGAAAAATATGGAATATTGTCGAGGAGTCTCCAAGTTCTCCCTCATGGATTCATGGTTAGGCTAGGGGGTGAATCGGGCAAGTAGTTGTGGCTGCCCTATTCTACGATTGGGAGGAACCTGGTTGTTCCCTTTGTCTTTCTGCGGTTTGGATTCAGATATGTTGATCTATCCCTCTCTATTATGAATGGCTATGTCTTTTTATGTTATGTATCTTTTGAATTTGAACTGGAATAAGTTACATTCTTTGTCTATTTGACCTTTTTTGCATCTAGTGTATTTTATTTGATTAAATCGGATATGTATCGATTTCTTCCCACTTTCTGTTCAAATGTTTTATCCGTTGATATGTACCTAACAATATTCCCTAACAATATGCAACCATATGCTAGATATATTTATAATGACAACATTTGGGAGTTAAGAATTTTGGAAAACCCTTTTTTGTTTTTTTTACGGATGCTAAAATAATCTTGAGAATCGACACTTTTTCAGAGATTTTTTCTTTCCTTGTTTTGTTTCATTTGAGAATGAGCTACCCCTTTTCATTAGTCTAGGTCTATGATGTATTTAGAGTTTTACCTTACATAAAAAATTTATCCTTTTGTACCTTATGTGCGTATAAAACTCTTAAGTCTTTATGCTTTCGGAATTCGGGGATTATTGTGTGATGTGGTTTGACCTTTGAAACCCTAAAACCTGAAATGCCGAAGTGTTGGTTCCACGCCCTTTCACTTTTTCGTCATTTTGATGATTATTGTGTGATGTGGTTTGACCTTTGAAGCCCCAAAACCATGAAAACCCGAAATCCTGAAGTGTTGGTTCCACGCCCTTTCACTTTTTCATAATTTCATGGAGTATTGTGTGATGTGGTTTGACCTTTGAAATCCTGAAACTCCGAAACCTGAAATCCTGAAATGTTAGTGCAACGTTCTTTTCTCTTCGCAATTTCGGGATTTTTTTCATTTGAGGTTAGGATTTTGAAGTCGCGGGATTCCGATTCCCAAAATCCCAAAATACAGGACCCCTTTTTTTTCCTTGTCTCCTTTTCAAAAGAGTATTTATGCTGATATTTGGACTCTGGAACTCGTGAGGTTCCGAAGCCCAAAACCTTGAAATACAGGTGTCTCCTTTCTTCCTTTGGGAATTTCGGAGGTTTTTTCATGTTGTTGTTGAACACCGGAACTTGTGAAGCTCCAAACTCAGAAGCCCTAAAGTACAGTTTATATTTCTATAAGTAAGTAAGGAAAGGAGTAGATTAACATCAATGAGGCAGATCCCCTCTGTAGATACATCCCCAAGAAATCAAACTCAAATCCCTCAGAACTTCATTTATAATAACCAATCTCTGATGGAATGATATTCTTAATCATGTATTTGCATAGATGCACAGGTTTAATACGGTTGACGTTTAATACCTTGATTAAAAGAGGTTCTAAGTGAATATTATAGAATTTACTTTATACAAAAAAAATTAGCCTTTTGTATCCCTCTGTGCGTGTAAAATTCTAAAGTCTTTACGCTTTCAGAATTCAGGGATTGTTGTGTGTTGATGTTTGACATTTGAAACCCCGAAACCCCGAATCCCAAAATCCTGAAATGTTAATTAAACGTTATTCTCTTTTCACAATTTTTGGAAGTTGTTGTATGTTAGATATTGACCTTTGAAAACCCGAAAATCCGAACCCCGAAATCCCGAAATGTGGGTCTCACCTTTTCCCTTTTTTCCTTTCGAAAATCTGTGGAGGTCGATGTTTGGACACCAGAACTCGCAAAGTTCCGATCCACGAAATCCTGAAATACGAGAGCCACCTTTCCTTTTTCGCATTTCGGAGGTTTGTATATGCTATTGTTTGGGCACTTGCACTCGTGAATTCCCGAACTCTGAATTTCTGAAGTACTGAACACCTTTCGCATTTTTGGGAGTTCTTGTGTGTTGATAATGGAATGTTGCATTCATTAAATCTCGAATCCTGAAACCCCAAAATGTTGGCCCACCATCGTTCCAAAATTTCGGATTTCGGAAAACAACAGGATCCTCTGTTTCATTTGGCACTTGTGATTACCAAAACCCGATTAACCTCTGTTTTCTTCACAAAGCTGTAGGAACCTAGAAGAAACTCAGGGTTATGGGAACAACTCTATTAATATAATGAATGGACTAGTAAAAGAACACTAGAGAATCTTCATTCCAATTAGAGATATGGAAGTAACAGACTTGTTTATAAGTCACTTGTATAGTTAAGTTTGTACTGGTGTTATAGGCATCATCAAATAAGAATGTATTGGAAAATTTTACAAGACTTTAAATAACATTTAAGGGAGGAGTATACATTATTGTATCGTCGGTTAGGAAGTTTTAAGTCACATATTAAAGCCAATCAATGATAGTAAGGTCTCTAACAAATTTTCAGACTCAAGCTTTATAACCGGAGACTTAATTACTTGAATTCAAAAATATGCAAGGATAACTGTACAAATGAAAAAATAAATTCTGATGATTTTTTAGGTACATTACATATGGTATCAGAGAAAAAGTTACAACACTAGGCCTGAACAGGGCTGCATTAATGGCTTAGTGTATATTATGATTTATGAAAGAACTAATAAATTTTGTGGATTACAAATATAAATCTTTTCTGTTTTGTGTTGAATAATGGTAGCCCAAGAAGGTGCAGAAAATAGGGTGGAAGAGAATCCACAACAAGGATCACCTAGAGATCCAAGACAAAACAGTGATGGAAGCTCACCCACGGAGGTGTTGGAAACAATGAGAAACCTTATTGTTGAACTACAGGTGTTCAAGGCCAACAATGAAAAATTTAAGAAGGCACAGCCGGAACAACAAAAGATAAATGAAGTCCTACTGCATAGTATAGTAACCAAGAAAAGCCCAAAAAATTATAACCTTGAGGAAGAGGTCAGCAAAAGGGCCTCCAAGAATTCTGGTGTGAAAACAAAAAAAGGAGACAGTTCGTCTGAAGGGACACCTTCAGCTGAAGACAAAACCATACTAGAAAAAAAAAAGAAAACAAATAGACCACCTTGAAGGAGAATTTAAAAAGATTAAACCAGCTATTTTTGATGGAGAGTCCAGGAAAGGAGAAGAAGCGGAGTCATGGTTGTTGGACATCAAAAAATCCTTCCAAATCTACAACTATTCCAGCAACATGAAGGTCAGAATGTCCATCTACAATCTGAAGGGGAAGGCTAGCATTTGGTGGCAGGACCTGAAATTCGCCAAGGACTTAAAGGAGAAATAGTTGGAATGGTCCGACTTCAAGAAGTATTTTAAGAAACAATAACTTTCTAAAAGCTATTATGAAAGGAAGAAAAAATAATTTTATGAATTACGACTCAAACAAATTACGATGGATGACCTTATAAATAATTTTTTGGAACTACTATGGTTCCTACCATAAATCCGGAAGGATAAGGTAAAAATATAGCGATTCTTAAGCTGTTTACCAGAGTCCTACAACGACAAAATTGAGTTTGAAAACCCCAAATCCTTGAGTGAGGCATTTAGGAAGGCACGGATGTTCTATGACCAGTATAAACAGTGGGTAGAATTTCCCAAGACTTGGAGGGATAAGAAACAAGACAGAATGCACCAGCAAAAGAAGGGATACCAGCCAACTCCTTATCGGAATGCAACAAAAAGTTTCCCAAGGAAGTATTTTCACTCCAATCATTCAAATACGCAAGGTAGCGGTAAACCGGTAAACCTAGGAATGAAGAAGTTTGGAGACTACTCCCACGAGCCATTAAAATGTTAGGAGTGTGGAGAACCTCATATAAGGATGAACTGTCCACATTTGATTACAACAAACAGAACTGTTGTCCACAATTTGCAGGAAGCCTCGACAGTGGGAGACATGGGCATAAGTCTACATCGGATAAATGCAGCCATAGATGGTAGACGAGCCGACCACCAGTCCTCAGTGGTAGAAATTGAAGATAAAATCCATGACACTCGAATTTCTATTTTAATTGACCTTGGAGCTACATTAAGTTATATTACTCCTGATTTAGTAGAATTGAATAAAATTAAGAAACAAAAGCACAAAAAATCTTGGTTGGTACAACTAGCAACAGGTGCTAAAAGAAAAGTAGTTAACTTTATTTCTGATTTTGAGTTCATCTTAGATGGTCAAAATATAAGGACCAATATGAACATCTTACCACAAGGATCTTATGATATGATTATCGGGATGGATTGGTTAGAACAACACGAAGCAGTACTAGTTTGTTATACAAAGACACTTAGCTATAAAGATAATTTTGGCACTGTTAGGACAACCCAAGGCATACTAAAACCTGTGTTATTTAGACAAGTTTCAGTGATGAAAATCAAGAAATGTATTAGAAAGGGATGTCAAGTCTAGGCCATCCAAGTGATGAATCTACTAGAAAAAGAAGATAAGCCCAAGTTAGAAGACTTTGTTGTCCTACGTGAATTCAGAGACATGTTTGTTGATGAGATACCAGAACTACCTCCTATAAGAGAAATAGATTTTTCCATAGACCTACTACCCGGATCAGCCCCTATCTCAAAAGCACCCTACCAAATGAGTTTACCAGAACTGACAGAATTAAAAATACAATTACAAGAATTTTTGGACAAAGAGTATATTAGACCAAGTGTCTTGCCATGGGGAGAACCAGTTCTCTTTGTGAAAAAGAAAGATGGTACTCTAAGGATCTGTATTGATTATACGCAACTAAACAAAGTGACTATTAAGAAAAAATATCCCTTACCAAGGATAAATGATCTGTTCAATCAAGTTGGTGGGGCCAAGATCTTCTCAAAATTGGATACGATCTAGTTATCATCGAGTTAGGATAAAAGACGAGGACATAAGAAAAACAACTTTTTCGGGCAAGATATGGACACTACGAATTCGTAGTCATACCTTTTAGACTCACTAACACACCAGCCACATTTATGTGTCTGATGAACAGTATTTTCAGTCAGTCCTTAGACAAGTTAATTGTAGTATTTATCGACGATAATCTGGTCTATTAAAAAACAGAAGAGGAACATGATGAACACTTAATAATAGTTTTGCAAACATTGAGGAAACAAAAATTGTACACCAAATTTGACAAGTGTGACTTCTATCAAAAAAAGATACAATATCTAGGACATGTAATTTTAGCAGAAGGCATTGTTGTGGACCCGGAAAAGACAAAGGCCATTATGGAATGGTCAGTGCCTAAGGATGTAGCAGATACACAGTCGTTCATGGGGATCACTATATATTACCATAGATTTATAGAAGGGTTTTCCAAGATAGCCTACCCTATCACATCTTTACAAAAGAAAGGAACCGAGTTTAACTGGTCAGAGAAGTGCCATTATAGTTTTAACAAGCTGAAGGGATTATTGACAACTGCACCCATATTGAAGGTAACAGACCCCGACAAAGACTTCACCGTATGTGTGGATGCAAGTAAAGAAGGACTTGGTGGTGTCCTAACTCAGGAAGGACACGTTATTTGTTATGAATCCCATAAATTAAAAGAACACAAGCGAAACTATGTCACTCATGACCTAGAATTGGTAGCAGTAATACACTCCTTAAAAATGTTGCGACACTATATAATGGGTAGAAAATTATTACTATTGACAGATAATAGCGAGGTGAAATATCTGTTCAACTAACCAAAACTTAATGCAAGACAAGCAAGGTAGCTAGCCTTCTTGAGTGAATTTGACTTCGAGGTCATACATATCAAGGGTAAGGAAAATAAAGTAGCAGACGTGTTAAGTAGAAGAATCCATGGGTTATTTGAAATAAATATCAGCAGGGCATAAACTGACCTGGAACAAAGGATAAGGACGACATATATTAGTGATGAAAATTACACTAAAATGATGGAAAAATTACAGGACAGTACCGCAAACTCAGGTAAATCAGATCTAAGTGTCGAAAAGAAAGGACTATTATGATTTAAAAACAGACTTTACATAGGAGGTTCAACAGAGTTAAAATTGACAATCTTGGACGAAGTGCATAAGAAACCATATTCCGGCCACCCAGGTTACCAGAAAACTATAAAAAACACTTAGGAAACTATTTTATTGGCCTAATATGAAAAGCGAAACAACAGAATACTTAGCTAGATGCTAAGATTGTCAGCAAGTTAAGGCCGAGCACCAGCATCCAGCAGGCCTATTATAGCCATTACCAGTACAAGAATGGAAATGGGAGACCATATCGCTGGACTTTATAACAGGTTGGCCTAAAACTCAGAAACATAATGATTCTATCATGGTTGTAATCGATAAACTCAGTGAGTCTGCACACTTTATTCTTATAAAGTCTACCTTTAAAGCTATTAATATTTCTGAAATATTCATGAAATAAATTTTTAGACTGCATGGTATTCCTAAAATGATGATTTCAGATAGAGACGTAAAATTCACATCTACTTTTTGGAAGGAATTGTTTGCAGGGATAAATACTAATTTGAATTTCAGTATGAGTTATCATCCACAAACGGATGGGCAGACCGAAAGGACAAACCAAATCATAGAGGATATGTCCTGCATGTATGTAAGAACAAAGCCAAACAAGTGGGAAGACTACCTACACTTGGTAGAATTTGCATATAACAATGGGTACCAAACTTCAGCTAAGTTGAGCCCTTTCGAAATACTATATGGCAGAAAGTGTACAATTCCAATTAGTTGGGATAACTCGGCTAACAGACTCATGGTTGGACTAGATATTCTCCAAGAAATGGAGAACATGGTAAGGAAGGTACAACATAACTTGATGGAAGCACATGAAAGACAAAAGAGCTGTGCAGATCAGAAAAGAAGACAAATAGAATTTCAAGTGGGAGACCATGTTTACCTGAAGGTCAAATCCTGGAAAAGCTCGCTAAAGTTAGGGAACTGTGCCAAAATGGCAGCCAGGTTTTGTGGGCCCTTTGAGATACTGGCTCAAATTGGACTCGTAGTATATCATATTGCACTTCCAACTAATCTAAGAATTCATAATGTATTTCATGTTTCTTTGTTGAAAAAGTATATTCATGACCCTACTCATATGATTCATTAAAACTTGCTGCAGGTGGAACCCTACTCATATCAGAGAGAAATAACACTTCAGAATAGAGCCATCACTCAGGTAAAGGTGCAAGGGAAGCACTTTAGTCCTGAGGAGGCCACCTGGGAATTGGAGGGAGATTTGCAGAAATCTCATCCAATCCTATTCCAGAAAAGGAACGAACACCAAGGACGGTGTTTTACTGAAGGGGGAAAGGATGTGACATCCCCCAAGATAAAATGTTTTTACTTTTGAAATAGGCTAGAAATTTATTTTTGTTTTTGGCAAATTCGAATCTGGAAAATTTTTGCCATTTATGGAAATTCTGAATTTTGAATTTAATAATTGTATTTAATTATTGTGACTGTTGGGCAGAGATCTATTTGGACTCAACTAACTATTTGACTATGACACTTGTATCACAACAAAATATTTATATTAATTGCAGGAGGACAAATGGAACAACCATGCTAAAATCAACTGACCATGACTCTGTGAGTGGGGAACCTATTGGAACTGCCTCTAGGATGATTATGAGAAGTGGAAAATCAGAGATTTGGCCAATGGAAACCCCTGAAAATCAAGGATTAAGAAAGTTGAAAAAATACCCAACGAAGGGAAAAGACCTGGGCAAAAATTGGATAAATAGCATATGTGAGGAGGCAGGACACTGCCAAGTATGCTGGGAAAGAGTTTGAGCTCTCTTGTTGTTACGAACACAGCGGATTGAGTGTGAGGCAAGACGAGTCTGCAGAAAAACAAAAATCGCCTTACTGTTATGAACATTGTTGAATAAGTGTGAGGCAAGGGGAATAACTATTGAAAAATTTGGAATATTTCCAAGGAGTCTCCAAGTTCGCCCTCATGGATTCATGGTTAGGCTAGGGGTGAATCGGGAAAGTAGTTGTGGCTGCCCTATTCTACGGTTGGGAGGAATGTGGTTGTTCCCTTTGTCATTCCGTGGTTTGGATTCAGATATGTTGATCTATCCCTCTCTATTATGAATGTCTATCTCTTTTGATGTTATGTATCTTTTGAATATGAACTGGAATGAGTTACATTCTCTATCTGTTTGACCTTTTTTGCATCTGGTGTATTTTATCTGATTAAATCGCATCTGTAACAATTTCTTCTCACTTTCTGTTCAAATGTTTTATCCATTGCTATGTACCTAACAATATGCCCTAACAATATGCAACCATATGCTAGATATGTTTAGAATGAAAAAATTCAGGAGTTAAGAATTTTGGAAAACCCTTTTTTGTTTTTTTTTACGGATGCTGAACTAATCTTGAGAATCGACACTTTTCAGAGATTTTTGCTTTCCTTGTTTTCTTTCGTTTGAGAATGGGTTACCCCTTTTCCTTAGTCAAGGTCTATGATGTATTTAGAGTTTTACCTTACAATTTTTTTTTATCCTTTTGTACCTTGTGTGCATATAAAAATGTTAAGTCTTTATGCTTTATGAATTCAAGGATTATTGTGCGATGTGGTTTGACCTTTGAAACCCTGAAACCCAAAATCCTGAAGTGTTGGTTCCACACCCTTTCACTTTTTCATAATTTCGGGGATTATTGTGTGATGTGGTTTGACCTTTGAAACTCGGAAACCCCGAAAACCCAAAATCCCGAAGAGTTGGTTCCACACCCTTTCACTTTTTCGTAATTTCGGGGAGTATTGTGTGATGTGGTTTGACCTTTGAAATCCCAAAATTCTGAAATGTTAGTGTAACGTTATTTTCTCTTTGAAATTTTGGGATTTATTGCATTTGAGGTTTGTCTTTTGAAGTCATGGGATTTCGATTCCCAAAATTCTGAAATGCGAGACCCCTTTTTTTTTCTTGTCACCTTTTCGAAAGAGTATTTATGTTGATATTTGGACTCTGGAACTTGCGAGGTTCTGAACCCTGAAACCCCGAAATATGGGTCTCTCCTTTCTTTCTTCGTGCATTTCAGAGGTTTGTTCATGTTGTTCCTGAACACTGAAACTTGTGAAGCTCCGAACCTTGAAGCCCTGAAGTACGGTTTATATTTCTATAAGTAAGTAAGGAAAGGAGTAGATTAACGTCAATGAGGCAGATCCTCTCTGTAGATACATCCCCAAGAAATCAAACTCAAATCCCTCATAACTTCATTCATAATGACCAATATCTAATGGAATGATATTCTTAATTATGTATTTACATAGATGCACATATTTAATACTGTTGACGTTTAATACCTTGATTAAAAGAGGTTCTAAGTGAATATTATAGAATTTACCTTATACAAAAAAATTTAGCCTTTTGTATCCCTCTGTGCATGTAAAATTATGAAGTCTTTATGCTTTTGGAATTCAGGGATTGTTGTCTTTTGTTGTTTGACATTTGAAACCCCGAAACCCCAAATCCCGAAATCCTAAAATGTTAATTACATGTTATTTTCTTTTCGCAATTTTCGGAAGTTGTTGTATGTTAGATATTGACCTTTGAAAACCTGAAAACCCAAACCCCGAAATCCCAAAATGAGGGTCTCACCTTTTCCTTCTTTTCCTTTCAAAAATATGTGGATGTCGATGTTTGGACACTGGAACTCGTGAAGTTTCGAACCCCAAAATCCCAAAGTGCGGGAGCCACCTTTCCTTTTTCGCATTTCAGAGGTTTGTATATGTTGTTGTTTGGGCACTTGCACTCGTGAATTCCCAAACTCTGAATTTCTAAAGTACTGAACAACTTTTGCATTTTCGGGAGTTATTGTGTGTTGATAATGGACTATTGTATTCACGAAATACCGAATCCCAAAACCCCAAAATGATGGCCCACCGTCGTTCCAAAATTTTAGATTTCGGCAAACAACATGATCCTCTGTTTCGTTCGGCACTTGTGATTACCGAAACTCGATTAACCTCTGTTTTCTTCACAAAGCTATAGGAACCTAGAAGAAACTCGGGTTTATGGGAACAACTCTATTAATATAATGAATGGACTGGTAAAAGAACACCGAAGAATCTTCATTTCGGTTAGAGATATGGAAGTAACAGACCTGTTTATAAGTCACTTGTATAGTCAAGTCTGTACTGGTGTTATAGGTATCATCAAATGAGAATGTATTGGAAAATTTTACAAGACTTTAAATAACATTGAAGGGAGGAGTATACATTATTGTATCGTCAGGTAGGAATTTTTAAGTCGCATAGTAAATCCAATCAATGAAAGTAAGGTCTCTAAAACATTTTTAGACTCAAGATTTATAACAAGAGACTTAATTACTTGAATTCGAAAATATGCAAGGATAATTGTACAAATGAAATTGTTTTTTATGATGATTTTTGAGGTACATTACATGAAGTCCCAAAAAGAAGGATAGTTCTCCAAGTAATGACATTTCAAATTCACTCTGCATGTCTTTTGCAAATTTCTTGCTTAACCTGTCATCATCACTACCAAAAATAATATCATCAACATAAAATTAAATTAATAAAATATTACCTTGACTTAACTTCATGTAGATTTTAATGTTTGCACTTCCTTTTCTGAACCCTTCCTGTAGTAGATACTTATCCAGTCTGGAGTACAATGCTCTAGGAGCCTGTTTTAGAGCATACAAGGCCTTCTTTAATTTACACACATAGTATGTGTTCTTTGACAACAAAAATCCTTTTGGTTGTTCAATGTAGACTTCTTCTTCAAGTTCTCCATTCAGAAAAGATGATTTTACGTCCATCTAATATACTTTAACATTTTTGGATCATGCATAAGCTAAAATCAAACGGATTACTTCCATTCTAGAAATTGGGGAAAATGTCTCTTCAAAGTCGATTCCTTCAATCTGTGCATATCCTTTACATACCAATCTAGCTTTTTTCCTTGTAACCTGTCCATCTTCATTCAATTTATTCCTGAAAACCCATTTTGTGTCGATCACATTCTTATTCTTTGGTCTTGGAACAAACTCCCAAGCGTCATTTTTCTCTATTGGATCTAATTCTTCATCCATGGCCTTATTCCAAAATTCATCCTTGTTGGCTTCTTCAAAACAGTTTGGTTCAATTGTAGATAAGAGAGCTAGGTGTGTTTGTTCTGGTGAAGGGATTTTTCTTCTAGTCTCAACTCCTACATCTTTGTTTCTAATAATCTAATCTAAAGGATGATTCTTTTGTACTCGTTTGCTAGGTGTCTTTGGAGATACTTGTTGAACTTTCTCTTCTACTTCTGTCATATTCTCTTCATCTTCCTCTTCCTCTTCTTCTTCTTTTTAATCTTCTTATTCAAAATGTTGTTCCATTGATTGGTTTTCTTCTTTCATTGATTTTGGTTTGCATGTTTCATCAATTGTTACGTTGATGCTTTCCACAACTTCGTTTAATCTTAGATTGTAGCACTTGTATTCTTTCCTTGTACTTGAGTAACCAACAAGTATTCATTTGTCCACATGAGAGTCAAACTTTCCCATTCTACCATCTTCTCTTTTGATGTAGCATTTGCTTCCAAAAACTTTGAAGTGCTTCACATTTGCTGGTCTTCCTTTCCATAGCTCGTAGGGAGTTTTATCAGTGTTGTTTCTAAGCATTACTCTGTTTTGAATGTGAACTGTTGTATGCACTGCCTGTGTCCAAAAAATATCTGTCAACTTTGAATCCATTATCATTGTTCGAGCCATTTCTTGTACTGTCATGTTCTTTCTTTC
>ML782683.1:820732-879430 GCA_009831015.1 Picea engelmannii | reverse complement strand
ATTCTTGAATCCATCTCATTTTCAACCATTTCCTTGTAGATCTTGAAATTTTCAAAAGCTTCTAATTTGTTCTTGAGAAAGAAAAATGCAGTCATTCTTGT
Source organism: Picea engelmannii (assembly GCA_009831015.1). Lineage (NCBI taxonomy): Eukaryota > Viridiplantae > Streptophyta > Pinopsida > Pinales > Pinaceae > Picea > Picea engelmannii. The sequence goes on along the minus strand of ML782683.1, from coordinate 879,329 downwards.
ATAATCATCAACTAATAACATAAAGTATCTCTCACCTTTTAATCCTTTTGTTGTAGTTGGTCCAACTAGATCAATATGCACAATTTCTAGTGGTTTTGTTGTTGTATATTCCTTTCATTTGAACCTGGTCTTTGTTTGCTTTCCTTGTTGGCAATGCTTGCATAAAGTGTTGGTTGGTTTCTTGATCTGGGGCATTTCTCTGACTGCTTCTCTTTTGATGACTTTGACAAGGTTATCAAAATGCATGTGACCCATTCTTCTATGCCATTGCCAACTTTCATCTTCCTTTCCTAAACAACACTTTTCATTTTCAATTTCACTTAACACATATATGTTGCTTGAAGTTCTTGCAGTTGTATTGACCAATTTCCATGAACCTTCTTTTCTTATCTCACACTTTTGTGAATCAAAAGTAACTTTATGAACTTGGTCACACATTTGACTCACACTTAAAATATTGTGTTTCATATCTTCTACTAGTAGAACATTTTCTGCCTTTTCATTCTTGTTCCCAATTTGAACTATGCCTTTTCTAATGATTTTGGATGAATCATCATTTCCAAAGGAGAATGATCCATAGCTTTCCTATCATAATGTAAGAAACTTGTCTCTATCACCTATTATGTGTTTTGAACATCCACTATCAACAAACCAACCATGTTTCTTCTATTTAGCTTGTAGATCGACTGTTCTTTCTTCATTGCTATACTGTTCTTGCTTTCTGATCCATGTCATTTTCTGAGGTTCTTGTTTGTGAATCTATTGAGGTTCTTTAGGAGGGACTGTCATTCTGCAATTTTTGGCCATGTGTCCAAAATTGTTACATTTGTAACATTCCACTTCAGTGCTCAAGGATTCAAGCCTGTTGTAACTTCTTCTCTATGTTTCACTAGGTCTTCTTGAATAACCCCTTTGTGTATGGCTCTCAAAGTAGTTATTGTTCCTGTTGTTAGCTCTACAATTTACAACTTTATGTCCAAAATTATTACAAGCATAACATAAACCAAAAAATATAGTTTGATACCTGGTAGTTGAAGATATTATGAAAGGAGGTTCTCTTATGAATCCTTATTCTTCTTGAGGCCTGTCTATCTGTTGTTGATTATGAAATTTGAATCTTCTCAGTGGAGGAGTGTCCCTTAAATCTTCCTTCTATATCTTTTTATCCCCTTTGATTGTTTCTGCATAACTTTGTGGATTTGTTTCTTTCTCTATTGTTTTGGAGCTTGATCCCTTTTCTATCTAATTGTATCCAAGTCCGAACTTGTCAAGATAAGTTTTTTGACTGTTGATAATGTCATCTAGAACTTTTGAGCTATTTTGCATATTTTTCTTTTGAATATCCTTTCTTAGTGTGATAATCTCTGCTTCCAGGTTTCCAATGAACTCGTCATTTCCTTCTAGTTGTTCTTTGAGTGGTTCTTCAATTCTTTTATCTTCTTCTATTTGAACCTTCAATTTTGTGATCATTTGTTCTAGTTCTTGAGTGTCTTTTTTTTTATCTAGTTCTGCTTGTAGTTTCTTTTTTTTCTTCTTTTCTCTTCTAATAACTTCTATGGCACTCATTAATTCTTCTCAGAAGTCAACTTTTTCCTCTTCAATTTCTTCTTCATATTCTTCTTCGAATTCTTCTTTATCAAAGTCTTATACTGCCATGAATATAACTCTCCCTGTTTCACTGTCACTGACTTCATATTCATTTGATGATGAGATGTCTTCTTTGGTGCAAAAGTTTTTCTTGAAAACTTTCTTTGTAGTTCTTTTACCTTTATATGTTTGTCTGCCTTTTGAGTAACCTTCATCATTTCTCTTTTCCTTATGAGGACATTTGTTAGCAAAATGACTAATACCATCACAATTAAAACAAATTAAAAGAATCTTACCTCTGTACCTATCGTTGGTTCCCTTGTTCAATCTTTTGATGAAGTTGGCCACTTCTTCATAATCTTCCGAGTCATCGCTACTGCTACTATATTCTTCTTGTTTCTTTTTCTTTTTCTTTGATATTTTGGATGCTTTGAAGGTTGCTTCTTTTACATCTGGACTTTTCTGTTCAGTTCTCATCTAATATGCTGTGAAGATTCCATGCAGTTCGCCCATGCTTATTGAGTTTAGATCCGGTCTTTCTTCTACTGCTGATATATTAGGGTTGAATCTCATAGGAAGAGATCTTAGTACCTTTTGAAAAATTATCGATTCTTCGATTTCTTCTCCCAATCCTATGATTGCATTCATTGTTTCATCGACTCGTAAGAAGTAGGCTGCAATATCTTCATATTCCTTCATTTTTAGTTGTTTGAACTGACCTTTGTAAGTTTGAAGCTTTGCTACTTTGACTTTTGAATCTTCTTCATAAATATTTTGAAGCTTGTCCCAAATATCTTTAGCAGATTTACAATGTGCGACTTTGGTGAATATCGTATCACTGAGACCATTCAAAAGTGCATTTATGGCTTTGGAATTATTCTCACTGAGTTTCACTATTTTTTCATTTGTTGGTGGAACTGTTGGTGTTGTGTATCCATATACAATTGATTGCCAAACTTGAAATCCTTGTGCTTGTATATATTCCTTCATCCTTATGCTCCAAAAAGCATACTTCTATCCATCAAACTGCGGTATTCCATTTTTATATGAGTTGGTACTCTCCATGATCTACCTTTCAGTGGTTAAACTGATTTCTGAAGGAACCTGCTCTGATACCAATTGTTGGATTATTGAGAGGGGGGGTGAATCATTAATAGTGTAATTATAATCCTTTTTCTTGAAATGTTATATAAATGTAGAATTATTATCCAATAATGAGCAGTAATAAATAAACAATCACACACATACATAGTACACCAGTGTTTTACGTGGAAACCCAAATCGAGAGAAAACCACAGAATGTTTTTTCTTATATGTCTTGAAGAATTACATTAATTGGAAGCACCAACTTCCTTTTTTTTCCAACTACAACTGCAAGGAGGCTCCAACCCCCTAGTTTCCTAGGCTATAACCTGAGGGAAGCTCCAACTCCCCAAATCTCTGGCTACAACTAGAAGGAGGCTAGAACCCCCAATGTTCTCCAGCTACAATCGGAAGGTGGCTAGAACCACTTTTCCTTGCCCCGTCCTGCCATCCTGAAGTAGAAGTAGAATGATGGAACCACCGTCACACTATCACTGTGATATATACCACCATAAACTTGTACCAATAAATCTGAACCATGCATCAACCATGCATCAACCTGCACATCAACCTATAATCAACGTGTACCATAAACAAGTGCATCAACCATGCACCAACCTGTAATCAACCTATACCATAAACAAGTGCATCCAACCATGTACCAAGTATGTTCCAATCATATTTCAACTAATCATCAACTATGACTCATCAATATGTCCCAACATAATCAACTATACACCTCATGTATGTGCGCCAACTCATCAACTACTTGTCTTAACGATGTACTCAACATGTACCACAACCAAAATCCCTCATCCATTTTATCATACAAATATGCTTTGTAGCTCTATAATAGACCATGTGTATATGATCTCATTCCTGCAAATCTTCCTTAAATTTAAAAACAAGAGACTATCATTTTCAACAAACTTTTCTTTAGTCTCACATTCCTAGTTTTGGATTAGTCAACAACCCTAACTTGAAGTAATCATAACATTGAACCTGTAATGTATAAAGATATGAAACTGATATACAATGTTCATCAATGTGTTTAATACAATTCTTCCAAGTTTCACTTCTTCAAACCTCTCAGAATAGGAGTTATAGAAAAAATGGCATACCTTGTTGAATTCGGGCTTATTCTAGAGAGAGACCTTGTAGAGTGTGCCCGGCACAAAATATTTGATGAATTGATATGAAAATATTACAAAACATACTAGAGACTTGCCCCTAACCAAAAAATATTTTCTCACTTAATTTAGATCTTTTATGAAGAAGTTATGACGTTTTTACCAGAAACACCTGATTTTGACTAGTTTCGGGACTGGCCACAAACACTATTTTCCACGTAGTGTAACTCCCAAAATACAATGACCCACAAGCTGAATTTTTTACCACAGATACTTGGATATTTTTTCTCACCTGAATAGAAATTTCACGTTTTGACTAATTATATAAAACAATGTATAGCGAAAATGGTGATATGACCTGTAAATAACATACCTTAGAAAGCACCATCAAAAGAATTTATCCTTCCTTGCATTTCGGCCTTCTTTTATTCACCTTCAATAAGAATTCTGGTTTAGATATCCTTGGTTTCCTCAAACAAATATAGATATCCAATATTCTCAAGTTTTTTTCAAATAAGATAGCCTTGCCTCTTATTTATACTCTTCAAGTAGCTTCCTTAAAAACATCTTCTAGGTCACTTGGCCCCACTTTCCTTATTTTAGGGTTGGGTCCACTTCTAATTTCTCCATTAAATTTATTATTGAAATGATATATTTTGTATTAAATTTGAATTATAATACACTCATCACTTCACTTTATTATCTACCTTTTAAAATCTCTTAAACCACTTTGACTACTTTGACCTTTTGAGGCTTCTAGATGACATATGAGGGTCCTCCAACTTCGTAAGGTCATAACTCTCAAACCGTGAGGAGTTATGTGACGTTCTACATATCAATAGAAATGGCATGACATGTTCTATCCATATAGAATAGTATTATCTAAAAATATATCATAACTCATACCATTTCCCATCAAACAAACTTTGGTCCATTACCCAAACCTGGGGTCTCCAACTTCTCATGGCCATAACTCTCTAATCGTGAGGAATTATGTGACGTTCCACATACCACCGGAAATGACATGACAAGCACTATACTTCTAGGATAGTTTCCCTAACAAATTCATTTTCCTTCATCTCATTATTCCATAATTAAGCATGGGCTCTCTTACTCCACAAAGCATCTTCCCGTGAGGGCTTTCACCATAAGGGGACCACTTTGGAGTTCATCCATATTTACTTTTTATCAACCATGACAAAGAAATATTGAGTCATATTTACATCCAACACTATTGTTTCCATTATCTAAACCTTTTTTCTACGGGGCTTTCTTCAAGGGTTGACATCAATGAAAACCAACCTTAATCAACAGAAAGGGGGTGTCATGTTCAAGAGCGATTATTACCGCCGCTAACACAAATACAAAGACACATTTCTTTCCCAATTTCCCCCCACCATTTCTGGTGAGTACCTTTTTATTTTTACACGATCTTAAGGAGGATAACATATGCTTGTTGATGTAAGCTCATGCTTTGTATGAGTCCCTCAACATATGTTTAATGAACCCTACGAAGGAGTGGTTCAGTCCCATATGGGTCTTTCGATGTTTGTTTAATGAGTACAAAGAGAGAAAACTCATGGGTTTTTCAATTTTAGAGAGTCTAAAAAACACTTAAAGAGAACTCCATCAATTCATTTTTCATAAATTAATATGATAAGACCAAAAAAGTGATAACCTACCGCTCATCAAATGTTTTCTTCAAATACATTTACGAGCGTGAAAAGAACAAGGTCGCTCGATAATATTTTCGTTTTTATGGAGTGTGAAAAGAAATTAAAGGATACTCCATAGGTTTCATTTTTCGTGTTACCATTAAGTGTTCGAAAAAATGACAAAAGACTACTTGATTACATTCTCATGGTTTCATGAGCGTGAGAAAGAATCAAGACTTGCTCAGAGTTTTTCCTGAAAAACCCTAAAAGGTATGTGACAAATGTACAAAAACAATGCAAAAAGAGGATCCTTGTTTCAATGTTTCACTCCTAGACTTTTTATTTGCAAAAATCAACCACTTCAAAATTTGTTAGGACTTTAGGGTTTAGATGAAACATATCAAATAATATAAAATACAAATGAAAAAGTGAAAAAATCAATAAAAATGGGTAAAAACCTCATTTCACTATTTCATTTGTCATTTCATCCAAACCTTGCTCTAAAACTCCTTTTTACCTCAATTTTCAACTGCGGATTGTGGAGGGAATGACTGATCATTCGATGAAACATCTCCATAGAATAGGTAATATTCATTTCCTCCATCTTTCCATGGATTAAAATTTGTTTTTCATTGGTTAAAAATAGACTTTTGGGTTAATTTTTAGGGGTACTGATGCGCATAGGTCATCACAGGTGCCCTATATCGGGCCCTATGACGATCTAGGATCATAGTAGACAGCCCTATAGCTAGCCTATGACAACTCCACACTATGCAGATGCCCAAGCCTGCGACGTGCGCAGCCCCAAAAAATTTTAAAGAGGAATTTTCCAATAAAAGTTCTCCATGGAAGAAAATTATGATGCTAATCTCCTTTTATTGTTCCGAGTTGGGTATCCCAACTCCCAAAAGAGAAATTTTAGTCAATATGAAATTTCAACAACATAAGGTTACACAAGACAAATGATGATCCACACTCCTTTTCCGCCATCCCTTTTATAGAGTTTTCTTAGTCATTAGTTTCCCAAAACCCTCATTAGATTCATTTTTCATTTAATTAACCTTGAAAAACCTCCCCCGTACACATGTTTTCTGATCCCCTAGTTGCACCATAAAATCAATTTTATTAATTAATTAAATATTCATATTTCCCTTACCCACCTAAAAGAATTCCTAAAAATGCTCCTCGGTGTCCCAAAGTTCCCTTACAATATTTAAATGACTTACGCCTTACTTAATTCCTAGTTGAGTTCATAGATATAAAGTTCCAAAGGCTAGATTCCTTACTAAGTTATACATTCAACTTTTTCTTTAAGTTTCCCCTTTTCTTTAAGTTTCCCTTCTTCTTTAAGTTTCCCTCTTTTCCCTTTTTAAATAAAAATCAATTTAGCAAGTGTAGATAAAAACAACCAATTACCCTTTCAATAAATTTAATCCTCCATTATAATTTTTAATTTAATAATTAAGTTTGAATTTCTTACCCCCCCTTCTTGTTACATGTTTTTTTTTTTTTTTCTTTAACCACATGTTCTACTTAGACCTAGGTTTTAAATTCACTAGGCTTTGTGAAAGTTTTTAAGGGAAAACACTGTTATTAAAATTTGCTTATCATGTCATTCATTTTAAGACTGACCAGGTCCTAAGGAGGCATAATTTTCTAGGCAGTCGGTTTATTAACTTATCATAGTTAAAATAGTGATGTACCCTTCAGGACGCACTACGTAATCCAAGATTTCCACTCACCTCCTTCTGTTTTATTTGGGAGACATTCCCTTCAAGATGAACTATGTGCTCCAAGGGTGCCACTCGCCTCTTTTCATTTTCTTTGTGCGGTGAGTCTTTCAAGACACACTAGATGATCCAAGGGTGCCACTAACCTATTGAATGAATTTGGTAGACGTCAAACCTCTGGAGTCAATACTCTGTCAGGTGATATTGTGGGAGAATAAGGGCCTCTAAAGAAAAAGGAATTGCCTTATTGCATGCCCCTTAGATTCGTTGTGAGTGATTGTCACATTCTGCCCTCATGATGTCACAAGTCTCTCAAAGTAGGTAATCATTAACCTATAGTTCGAGCCACGACGAGAGTGCTAGTAGGTTGTGGCAGGGATGCTTCTACACCTCTCCCTCAATTTCCATGGTTTTTGTGCATGACCCCTTTACTCCAAATGTGAGTCTAGTTGGAAAGCTCTCGTCAGCCTACATCCATCAATGAATCATGTTAGCAATAACAATATTCATCATAATATCTAATAATATATACATATGTCACATAAACAACATTCAAACCATAACAATCCACTCCCTAATTTGATCCAGAGTCCAAGGGGTTTCGTTGATGCCTCGACATCCTCAACGTATAGAGTCATGCACACTCAGGAGAACCCATTCAATATCACTTGTCTATGTAAATACAAAAAAATAACATATCATCAAATCCACAATATCTCATAATCATAATTAAAACAACCAATAGTATAATAACCCGGATCACTTGCACGCAAGTGTCCTCAAAGAATAAGTTCACTCAATGCATGAAAGAGAAGGATGTTACATATAGCCCCTCTTGTTTTAAGCTTCGTCATGAAGCTTCACAATATATACATGCCTAAATAAAGTGTATCACAGTATCATAAGTCTATTTATCAAACAAAAATGGAAACTGTTGACGCATATCGTACGCGTCCTCCTAGGTCGTTGAGTGTAGATTGTAGTTATCCCATTGGACCTTGACCTAATATATTGTTCGATGTTGTAGCTATCGAATGCTATGTTCCAAGATGTGGATTGGCTCCACCATGAGTGCACACTTGTCAGATACCTTCAAGGTAATCATGCCAATATCATGTGTAGGATCACTAACATAATGTCTAAAAATAGATACATGAAAAAATCATCATGCATACACCTCAAAGAATCAGGCAAGGCTATTCAATAGGTCATGGACCCCTTCCTTTCCATAATCTCAAAATGTCCCACAAAACTAGGAGAGAGTTTAGCACCCTTTCCAAAATTGATCGAACTCTTATGTGGTTTCACCCACAAGAAGAATCGATTGCCAACCTCATAATTGCAGTCGACATGATGTGCATCGACATAACTCTTTTATCGATCATGTGCTTCCTTGATCATTTGTATTATTTTTTTCATTTGATCTTCCATTTCTTGGATCGCTTCCGATCCCACCAGGACCATATCCTCAAGTTGATCCCAACTCAAAGGTGTCCGAGATTGTCTAATGCAGGAGCGCCACCCAGGGAATGCTCGCTCACAAGACCTCTTCTTACTCGACCCGAAGAACTAAAAATCTCTTCTAATTCCCTATCGGGAATTTTCCACACCCACAACAACTCTCCAACTGACCTTCCTTAACGATCGGGAAATCAACGCTGCCCTCTTTTCTTTGTGATCGGGGTTCCCGTTATCGAGATCTTGACACCAGTGATGTTCTGGTAACTTGGATCACCAATCCCCGATCTCTGATGCGCTCCTTTGTTGCCTTAGCCTGACCTGGCTAAGCCTTCAGTCCACGCGACCTCTCTCTATAAGACCTCCGCCTTATATCCCTTCTATCGGGGTTTCTGACTTCAAATTTCCGATGCTCCTCAAATTCATGTTAGCCCTCTAGGCTAAGCTCCTGGGTCCATGTGACCTCTCCTTATATGACCACAATCATATCCCTCATCAGAGTTTCGGACTTTCCGATGTCAAAATACAATTGTCCCCAGGACTTGTGATTCCCCGAATCCTGACGTGCCTTCTTCACGATAGCCCTCCTGGCTATAGGCCTTGGCTCATATGACTGTTAACTTGTGACCATGGTCTTATCCCCGTCGGGGCTATGGGGTTTCAAATTCTGCAAAACCACTTACCTGTGGGATTCCTGATTCTCCGTGAGGCTGACAACTGGCTTCCACTACGACGCCTCCCTCCTTTTTGATGTGCTGACAGCTGGCCGCATGGCTACACCTTCCTCCTCGTCGGGGTTTTGCGGTTCGTGAAACCAAAGTGTGTAAACACTTTGTGACCAGGATCCCCGATATCCCGATGGCCCCAAACACTGATGGATGACTCCTTGTCGGGACTCTTCCCAATGACGTTGATTTCTTCCACGCATCCTTTCTAATGAATGGTCCCTATTTCTGCGGGGTTTCAGGACTTGTAATGTCTCAACTTCCTTGTCCTCAGGAACTCCGATTTCCCGACGCCGGATATCCCGACTCTCCTCGTATTCCTGATACCTATCCTCCCGAACGAACGATTTAAATTATGCCAGGTTTTTCACTATGAACTTTTCCCGACCTTCTGTCCACGGAACTTATGACTTCCCGAACTCCTGACGCCTTGATCTCCGCCATGTGTCCAACTGTTGGAGGGCTCCAATCTTCCCGAGACTTCGGGGTTTCAAATATCAAAAAACATTCAAACACGGGATTTCTGATCCTTCAAATCCCGATGGTAACCCTCGTGCAACTTCTGTCAGATCCAATGACTGACGGGTAATTGATCCATGATCCAACGCTCACGACTCCTAGAGATTAACTCCCAATGCAACCGTAACCTCCTTTACTCCTTTGGTATATCTAGCGGTTGATGGGTTTGTCAATATCCTCTGCTAGATCCTAACCGTCCACCTCCCTTTGGGATATCTTCTACAAGTGAACCCAATACTTCTCTATGAAAACTGGTCCTTCTGCACGTAACTTTGAAGCACCTATTCAATCACTTTATGCATAGACTCTCTGTGATTGTTCTCGACGGATTTGAAAGCCTTATCCTTCCTGATATTTCTCACCATTTCAACCTCAAAGAGGTTCTTTGCATGCACTCCTTGCGGCAGTTCTCAAAAACTTCCAAGTGTTGAGTTCCTTTGACTCTGCGAACACCTGCAGCAACAGTCCTTCAATACTTCGCTCAGATTCATGACTGAGACTCTCCTTAGCTTGTGCACTCATTGCACGGCTAGTGTTACTCAATCTCACTTCTAAGAACGAGACTTAAACTATCTGAGCCTTCTGTCAATGCACTCCTTGCAAACGACTTCAACTGCACTCCTTGCAGGAATCCTTGCTCAAATGGTAAAACAATTGAAACTCATTCCTTCTATTTCCTTTCATATTTCAATATCAACACATGAAATCATATACACAGCATAATAGCAAATGCATAATAGGAAGTAAATACTCATGAACATATCATTTAACACACATACACAGAGAACAAAAACAACTCCATGAATTTGAATTAAACTCTTCTATTAATCCAAATGATTGTACATGGGTGTTCTTCTACACAGTTCTATGCTTCTCTTCTCTATGCTCTTGAGTCTTCTAATTCTTCCTGAATTATTTTACAATGCACAATGAGGGTGTCTATATCCATTTTCCCTCCTTTCTTCTAAAACTTTCTAATCTAGTATTCAATTCTACCTACTTACATGTATTACTGTAAATGCCTCCATCTACTTCAGACGAGAGCGGGGCGCTCAAGGTATGAATACATTATACCAAGGCACATTCATTAAATGATCTCATTTATGCTTGGCGCATCAACTTCAAGGGAAATTTCAAAATTTTGGGCTGGCGTGGGCCCAGCCATCCTTTGTCTTCTACGTTGGCTCTCTTGTCTCAGGAGATGCTCCTGCATCATTGTCTCCCATAAAGAAACTCGAAAGGTGCCATCTTAATGGCCATTTGATAACTATTGTTATATGTAAATTCTACCAGTGGAAAGAATTTTTCCAAATGCTTCTGTTAGTCCATCATGTACATATGAAAAATATCCTCCAAAATTTGGTTTGTTCATTCAGTCTTCCCATCTTTCTCTGGGTGATACGCAGTACTAAAGTTAAGTTGGGTTCCCAAGGCCTCTTGGAAATTAGTCCAAAATCATCCTATAAACATTGATTCTATATCATATATAATCCTCTTAGGCACACCATGCAGCCTCAAAATCTCACTGATGAAGACTCTAGCTATGTCAGGTGCCAGATACGTCGTATGCACATGAAAAAAATGAGCACTCTTTATCAGAGTGTTGACTACCACAAAAATCCAGTCATGTCTTCTTGTCATCAGTGGCAATCCAACAATCAAATCCATCGAAATGACCTCCCATTTCGATTCTGGAATAGCGTGTGGTTGTAGTAATCCAGCCAGATGTGTATGTTTAGTCTTCACCTTCTAACATTCTAGACATTTGGCCATGTAGTTGACTATGTTTTCATTCATTCCTTTCCAGAAGAATAAGGGTTTAAGGTATTCCCTCATCTTTGTGACTCTGGGATGAGCCGTGTACATTGCTCTATGAGCCTCGTTTAGGATCAAACTTCTCAACTCTTCATTGGGTGGTACATAAATTCGACCTTTAAATCTCAATAATCCGTCGTTGTCCACAATAAATCCCTCAAATTTTGGTACCATCATTGTGTTTTGTCCGATAAAATCCTTGACCTCTTTGTACCAATCATCATCGTGCTATAAAGTTAGAATATTTTCACATAGATTCATCTGAAGAGGCATTACCAAAAATATCTGTGGTCTCCGACTAAATTCATCAGCCACTTTGTTCATGGTTCCCTTTATGTAAGTAATTTTGAAATCGTACTCGCTAAGCAATTCTGAATAAAATTTCGTCGTGCGTTTAAGTCACTTTGCATAAAAATGTGTTTTAGTTCACAGTGGTCCATTTTTAGTTCAAATTTTCATCCAATCAGGTAATGTCTCCAAACTCTCAAGGAATAAACAATGGCTAACAACTCCAAATCATACGTCGCATAGTTCTCCTCATGCCTTCTCAACTTTCTCGATATGTAATTGATCACTCGACCGTCTTGCATCAAGAATCTGACTAAGCCTTATTTGAATGTGTCAGTGCATACCAAGAATTTTGCATCCATATCAGGGACCTTTAGTATCAGTGTTGTCATCAATAGCTCCTTGAGCCTCTGAAATGCCTCCGCGCATTTCTTGGTCCAAAAAAACTTCTTGTTCTTCTTATGCAATTCCGTAATTGGATTTTATATCTTCGAAAAACCCTTGACACCGCTAAACTCATGAAGCTTATCACTTTTAGGATGTTTGTCAACACCGACCATTCCATAATAGCCTCGACCTTTGCTAGATCCACAATGATACCTTCACCGGAGATGACATGCCCTAAGTAATGAATCTTCGATTGATAAAACGAGCATTTCAAAATCTTCCCAAACAATTTGTTCTTTCATAGACACTGTAGCATGAAGACCAAGTGATTTTCATGCTCCTCCATTATTTGAGAGTAAATCAAAATATCATGAATGAATACTTGAAAGAACCTGTCCAAGTATTCGCATCACACCCCTTTCATCAAACTCATAAATACCCCTGGGGCGTTCATCGGTCCAAATACTAAAACAATAAACTCATAATGTCCAAACCTTGTCTTAAAGGTGGTATTAGGGATGTCTTCCTCCTTGATTTATAACTGGTGATACCCTATTCTCAAGTCGATCTTTGAAAACACCTTCACACCTTTCATCTAATCAAACATATCATAAATGCTTGGCAACATATACTGATTATTGATCGTTTCCTTTTTCAATTAACGATAGTTAATGCAGAGTCTTCACGACCCATCCTTCTTTCATATGAAAATAAAAGGCACACCCCATCGTGATACACTTCCACGTATGAGTCCTAGTCCAACAAATCCTTCAGTTTCATTTTCAACTCCTGTAACTCTAGGGTCGACATCTGATAAGGCATTCTTTCTATTAGTTCAATTATCGATTTTAGGTCTATGGTGAATTCCAAATCCCTCTCTGGCGACATCCTAGGTAACTCCTCAGGGAATATGTCCGTAAACTCTCTCACCACCGTAAGTTGTTCTAGACCTTCCGCTACTCCCTTCTATCTTAACACAAGGATCCCATAAATATTACATCCCTTGTGCATGCTCTTCCGCAACTACAAGGAAGAGATGAACCTCAGGGAGACTCCCTGGTTCCAACCTACAATCACATGTATCTGTCCCTCGTCATCGACCAGGCTCAACCGTTTCGTTTTACAGTGGAGTATCGCATCATGCGGTTCCAACTAGTCCATATTGATCACAATGTCATAAGACCCTAAATTTGTGACGTACATGTTGGCCCTAGTGAAAAACCCTCCCAGGCTAAGGCTACAACCTATAACCTTCCCACCAACCTTCTCTTTGGTTCCCGAATCCATTTCTACAATCTGAACTTATCCTGTTTGACTGCCTTTACCTTAATTAATTTTAGCATTTCCCCAGAAATGAAACCCTTTTTAGCACCTGGATCTATCAATAAACTAAGGGTCTGGTCAATGACGGTACTTGATGTCTTGAGCACAGTCGAATGGTGCTCTTCCCGGCAGTTATTCACCATTGCATGAATCCGATGGTCCTTGCCCAAATCTCCCACGATAGTGGTTCCGACTGATACAGATACTCTAGTATTCTCCACTGGGAAGTCACACTGGTAATGTGGCTACCCACATATTCAACACCCTTTCTTTGTTCCAATACTCCTCATACCCGAAGTAGAACATGACGGCCCACCAGCCTGGAACCCTGGTTTGTTATTCTAAATAGGCCTAAATTGTTGTTGTTGTGGTCGACGCTCCTGCTAGTGTTGTGGTCCTCAGTAAGGATTATCATGCTGAGGCACTAGTTGCTGAGGTGTATTGAAAGTGGATCCTCTATGGACGCCATGATATCCTAGTGAATGTCTAGATGGTGTCTGATGTTGCTACGTACTAGATGATGCCTGTCCCGCTGGAGCCTTGCTCTGACCCCCACTGATAAGCTCATCCTCTGCTATGAGGGCCTTGTAGAAAACATCATGTAAGTTTTGAGGCATCATAATCCTAACCTTTGTATGAATGCTGACATTAAGTCCAAACACGAACCTCTTGACCTAAAGTTTCTCGATATTTAGGTGCATAGTATACCAGAGAAGCTCCATAAAACAGGCCTCGTACTCGGTCACCATATGACCACCCTGTCGCAAGGTGTTGAACTCGTTGAGATGATGGTTAATGAATTCCTCGGCTAGATACCTCTCCTAGAACCGTTCCTCAAATAGTTCCCATGACACGTCTTGTTGACCATGTTCAAATACGGAAGGAGCATCTTCCACCAGAGAAGAGCGATCCCCTTCAGTTGAAGACCGCCATGTGGATCTTCATGTTGGAGGTATAGTCAGAAAGTGAAAATAACATCACCATAGTCTCCAACCATGCCTTGGAAACTACGTCGTCCGGGGCACCAAAGAACTCGGGAAATTTGACCTTCTCGAGTTCACGGTGAATGCTACCAGTACCGTCTGAAGCATGCGATGGACCTTTAGGAGTTTCTAGCGCCCTAGCCTCATCTATATCCAAATGCTTTATCAGTGCCTCAGACATCCTCTAAAAGGACCTCATCAACCCAACCACATCACCCACAACAATCTTCTCCTATCCAATGAATTTTTCTTCTCCTTGGGGGTTAGAACCCTCTAGCGCAGGTGCTACTAGAGGCGTCACACCTCCTCCCCTAGCACCTCGTCGTGAACCACCAAATGTGATTACCATGTGGACATGATAGTTTTTAATTAGTGCTAGGTTATTAATCAAGGGTATAATACAGTGGAAGGTGTGACGATCCACATTCGTAGAGTTGAACCCACTCTAATACCATATGTAACGAACTAGGTCATTACGATTACATGTAACCCAAAGATTTTTTATTTTTTTTTAAACAGGAAGGCAACAAAGAAACATAATCAACACAAGTTGATGAAGAACACCACACAAGCCATTCAAGCAACATACAACATAACGACCTAGCATACTAGCATATCGTGCGACTGGGTGCAACACAAAAAAATCAATTAGACAAAATATAACGACTAAGCTATGGGACAACATGAAGATCAACTAGACACAACCAACATAAATTGACACAGGTAACTTGAACCTTCACGGCGAGTGAGGAACAAGCATAAACAAGTGTTACAACACAAGTACAAACATCAATTACAACGAACATTATGCCCACATGTGGTGGTGTCACAAACCTTGGCTCATGTTTGTGACTCTGGCTAGGTTATTATTCACTTCTATCAATCAGAGTGTGCAATGATCCCTTCATCAGGAATCATAATGTCACAAAGTGGTAGGTGTGATAGTAACCAAGGCACAACATAACATATCTAGACCAATAACCCAAGAAAAATACAACGCGCTAGGAGAATGAATTAACTGTCAAAAATACATGAAGACAATACCCAAGCACCCAATTGACAAGTCAACAAGATGCAAGGTGACATCATTCAATAATTAAATTGCGCAACCAACCGAAGGATTTCATGTTTTCTTATAAGGCATTTTTTCAAGGAAGTCTCCCACACTGTAAAACAAAAATAATTTCAATAACCACTTTTAATAAGTGGTTTTTCATATTTAGAATAAGAGTGACTTCTCGGTAGCCTATAATATAGTATCGGTATGTTGTAGGTGAAGAGACATAATTCTGACGAAGTAACCTTGGTGTTTCCAAGTAGTTGAGGAATAAATGTGGTGGTGTCACAAACCCTCAAGAGGTGCTTGGAAGATTGGCTAGGCACACTGTCATTCTTCTTGTTTAATTTTAACCCTAATTTATCAAACACTAATTAAAAATAAATACTGAAACAACGTTTTTCTAACAAACTATTTAATAAACATTGATAAATATTACTTACTTAATCCAAGGTTTTATGAGTTAAATTAAAGAGTTGTTGTTTTCATAATTTTGTTGGATGAATTTGACTTTCCATGTGCAGAAGAAGACCAATATGGGGTTATGTCAGATATAAAGAAAGGATGTTCCTCAAAAGTCAATGAAACAACCAGAAAAACCTATGGACGTTGGTAAAAGGGAACCTGTTGTTTCAATTGATGAATATGAAGAGAACTGACCCTTAATGTATGATACCACTCAGATCCAATGAATTCAAATTAAAATATATACTTGTTTTATATATCCCGCATCTCGGACACTCTACACATCCAATTTTAGTTTTACCTAAAAATTCCATTGCTATGAAATAATAAACCTGAGTTTGTATGATCAAATATTATGGCATAAGTCCATGTATTTTATTATAAATAATAATTGTCCATTAGGTAGAATGTATAGGAGTGGATGCTATTGAAAATATATCTAGTTAAGAGATAGGAAGACTACAAATTGTTTACTTAAAGATTGCATACTTTCCATACTTTAAAATAGCACCTTTCCATGTCCGTCTTTGAACTCATTCATTCATATTTCCTATTATTAAGCATAATATTTCTCTATTTAAAAAGAAAAATATTTCAACCATATTTAGTCTACCTCCCAATCAATCACTAGATATTGTCCTCTATATACACTAATTAATCAAATCTATGTGTTAAAAGAGTTTTTTTTTTCTCATAAACAAAAAAAATCTTATACAATAATTTGATTCAATTCAATGTTAGATTCAATTATTATTATATATAACTGAATTAAAAATTTACAATTCAATTATTCAAATATATAACTCAATTGAAACTGGTAGAACCACAAAATTATGGTGGCTAATAAGCGTATATCATTGTTTAACAAATATATCACTATTTGTTAACAATATGCTATCTATTAATAAGAAATCAACAATCAACAGATCCTTACCCTACCCATTTAAAAAGAAAAAGAAAAATAATCCAGATTAGATTAAGTTAGCAATACGTAGAGATACCATGCTAAAATTTCATTTGTTAATAAATCGATGTTTATCAATGATATCAATGTCTAACAATATTATTGTTGTCCATTAATAAATGGCTCTCTAGAATTGATATCAATGTCTAACAAATATATCACTACCTATTAATAAATGACTATCTAGCATTGATATCACTGTTTAACAAATATATCATTATCTAACAATGATATCGTTGTCTATTAAAAGAAAATCGCAGAGTTAATTTTTGGGAAGGACACATAGACTATTCATAAAGAAAAACAAAAATATAAGAGATTATTCATAAAGCAAAAACACAGAGATAATTTCTGGGAAGGAATTTGCCAAGAAAAAAAAAAAAAAAACCAATCTTTTACCACTCCAACAAAGGGATCTCACCAAGAGAGAAATAAGGAAAACAAAATTATGTCCAGCAAGATTCAATTCCTTTAAATGTAGAGCTTCAGAATTCATCGAAGGAAGACTAGGGGTAAGGTTGTTGGTTTAGTTGTAAACAAAATCATTGAGAAAATTCTGTGCAAAAACACATAGGAAGGTAAGGGATAGATAGCTGGGCAAAAATCACAACGAAATTGGCTGAATAAAGCAACAAGAATCGCAACTCAATAGGGAAGTGTTTTCATTGTTCGCTATAAAGAATTTGGTTGGCAAAGAATTTATCCTTCACTTATTATCCATGCATAGGAAAGTAGGGGATTTGAATCTAAATATTTAACACCGGAGTGAAAGACAGTCGATTCGGCTCCTGGCCGACTGCTCAAGCAAAGACTAATAACTTAAACGATAAAGGAAAAGAAGATAAAAGCACAATGTTTCTTTGTATTAAATCAATAAAATCAAAATGCAGAGAATTCATTGCATTCAGAGTTTGGGTTCTCCATGGGAAATCAAATAAAAAATATAGTGAGCATAAGGTTGGGATGACTTTAAATTCTCTGATCATAAAACACTGGGCTCATCAAGACAAATTCACTGAAGGATAAAATAAAATCTTTGGATAGTATTACGTTGAATAAAACATAAACCTTAACTAAATACAAGTACCTTAAGTAAAGGAGCAGGAACAACATTTAACTACCATTCACTACAAATATACAAACACGTATCGTAGCCAAATGTGAATGCTTTGAAGTCGTTGTCCCACATACGTTCATTTCAACTCTTGCTTGCCAACTGATGTGACCTCACCAGTACCTCCCATCCAATTCTAGGGGTACTCTTTTTCCCCTTGAGCCCCCCAAGTTGCAAAGGGGCCACACACATAATACCAGAGAATTCTAGCACCCAAATCACCTCGCAAGGTCGAGCCACCACTCGTTACCCAAGTTGGGTATCCCAACTCCCACAAGAGAAAGTCTAGTCAAGATGAAATTTCAGCAATGGAATGTTATGAAAGACAAATAATGATCCACACTCCTCCTCTGCCATCATTTTTATAGAGTTTTCTTATTCATTAGTTTCCCAAAACCCTAGAGTCCTTTTTCATTTAATTAACTTTGAAAAACCTCCCTTGTACAAATGTCGCCCGATCCCCTAGTTGCACCAAAAATTCAATTTTATTATTAATTAAATATTCCTATTTCCCTCACCCACCTAAAAGAATTCATAAAAGCGCTCCTCGGTGTCCCGAAATTCCCTTACAATTCTTAAATGACTTACACCTTACTTAATTCCTAGTTGCGTTCATAGATAGAAATTTCCAAAGGCTAGATTCCTTACTAAGTTAGACATTCATCTTTTTCTTTAAGTTTCCCCTTTTCTTTAAGTTTCCCTTTTTCTTTAAGTTTCCTTTTTCTTTTGTGTTTCCCCCTTTTCCTTTTTTAACTAAAAATCACTTTAGCAAGTGTAGATAAAAACAACCAATTACCCTTTTAATAAATTTAATCCTCCGTTATAATTTTTATATTAATAATTAAGTTTGAATTTCTTACCCCCCCTTCTTGTTACATGTTTATTATTTTTTTTTCTTTAACCACATGTTCTACTTAGACCTAAGTTTTAAATTGACTAGGTTTGGCGAAAATTTTTAATGGAAAAAATTGTTACTAAACTTTACTTATCACGCCATTCATTTTAAGGCTGACCAGGTCCTAAGGAGGCATAATTTTCTAGGCACTAGATTTATTAACTTATCATAGTTAAAATCATGATGTGCCCTTCAGGACACACTACATGCTCCAAGGGTTCCACTCACCTCCTTCGATTTTCTTTACGCGACGTGCCCTTCAAGATGCAATACATCTTCCAAGGGTGCCACTCACCTCTTTCTATTTTCTTTGCACGATGTGCCCTTCAAGACCCACTACATGATACAAGGGTGTCACTCGCCCCTTGAGTGAATTTGTTAGATGTCAAACTCCAGGAGTCAATAATCCATCAGGTGATCTTGTGGGAGACTAAGGTCCTATAAGGAATAAGGACACTATCTTATTGCGTTCCTGTTATAATCATCATAAGAGACTGTCATAGTCTTTCTTCGAGCCACGATGGGAGTCCTATTAGGCTATGGCAGGGTTGCTGCCACACCTCTCCCTCAACGTCTCTGGTTGTTTTGTGTGACCCCTTTACTCCAAATGTGAGTTTGGTTGGAAAGCTATTGTCAACCTGCATCCATCAACAAATCATGTCATCAATAACAATCTACATCATATTATATATACATATGTCACATCAACAACATTCAAACCCTAACAATCCACTCATTGACTTGATCTAGAGTCCAAGGGGTTTCATCGATGCCTCTTCATATTCAACGTCCAGAGTCCTACAAACTTAGGAGAACCCAGTCAATAGCACTTGTCTATGTAAATACAACAAAATAACATCTCATCAAATCCACAATATCTTATAATCATAATCAAAACAACCAATAGTATAATAACGAGGATCACTTGCACACAAGTGTCCTCAAATAATAAGTTCATTTAGTGCACATAAGAGCGAGATGTTACAACACTACTGTAAAGTCATAATATCCAAACCTCATCCCCAAATCCATCTTGATGATATCTTCCTCTTTTATCCTCACCTGATAATAACTTGACCCGAGGTCAAGCTTGGTGAATATTTGTGCATCTTTAAACTGATAAAAAAGATCATTTGTCCTTGGAAAAGGACACTTTTTATTCACAATCACCTTATTTAGTTGCTTGAAGTTAATACATAACCTCAAGGTACCATCTTTATTCTTAACAAATAATATTTGGGCACCACAAGGTGACACATTTGGGTGTATATATGCCTTAAATTTAAAAATCTCCTCAAGATGACTTTTTAATTCCTTCAGCGCTGACGTGCTCATCCTATAAATATTTTTTGATATAGGGACTTCTCTAGGCATCAAATTGATAGAGAAATCGATATCTCTCTTCGGTTGAAACCCTATTATCTCCTTAAATACATACTCAAATTCTTTTAGGATTGCATATTCTTCAATATTTGGTACTTTACCCTTAAGTGTCTTTTCCATATGCACACAAATATTTGGAAACCCTTCCTAATAATTTTCTTTAGCTACAAAGATGTAATTTCTTTGATATTTTCAAACCTTAGAATACTTTGAATTTTCCTTTTGTTCCCTTCGTCATCCAAGAAAGTAAATTATTTTTTATAACAGTCTAGAACAACATGATGCTTTTCCAACCAATCCATACCAATTAGGAAATCATATGAACCCAAAGGTATGATATTCAAATATTCTTTTGTGCTTAGTCCATTCATGTCCATTGTAAATTCCTTAACCATCTCATTAATTCTTCTTTAGCTCATGTAGCTAACTGAACTAACCAACGTTTCCCAAGATTCCTTCTTAGAAAATGAAATATTTCCACCTACTTAAAATCTATATAGCTATGAATATCTCATGAATCAATTAAAAGAACAATAGGTTGATCATTGATCTTACATTCCACTTCAATCATGTGAGACTAAAATTTATCTTGCTTGTTGTCTAGGGTTGCATAGATCCTTGGCATTCTTCTACCCATGTCCTCAATTTTATCAGCCTATTGTACATTGTGAACATTCCTGAGTTTTTCACCTCTATGAGGGAAATATCTATACATGTGATATTACTCACAACTCCAACATTTAATATGTCATTTCCTTGTTATTTTCCCTAATGTTTATGTCATTTTGGGCTCATTTGGATTTGACTTCCCCTAAGAATTATTTAAGAAGAATGGTGGCATGTTCCCCTTCTTTCTCTACTCCATCTTACCTTTCTTATTATATTTCCAAGACTTTTGGAAAGTTTGTATTCCTCTATGCTAATCATATAGGCACTTTCCTCTCCTTATTTCTTCATTCAATGTCTTGGGATCATCAAACTATATCTTATGATTGAATATTGATGGCATCCCACTTAGGAACCTTTAAATATTAGGTTGGATTAGGTGGATGGATATTTGGTATTGATTGTTGGTTGTCATTGATGTCAACCATTGGAGAGTGATATTTTATATTTATGTCAACATTTAGTGATTGATTTCAACCCTTGGAGAAAGTCTGGTAGTGAATATTGGTAGCACAAAGGTTTGGGTAATGGACCCAAGCTTGTTTCATGTATAATGGTATGTGTTTTAATATATTTGAAGGTAATACTATTCTATATGGATATTACCTGTCATTTCATTTACGGTGGTATGTGGATTGTCACATAACTCCTCACGGTTAGAGAGTTATGGCCATCAGAAGTTGGAGAACCGAGGTTTGGGTAATGGACCCAAGTTTATTTGATAGATTATGGTATGAGTTTCGATATATTTTAAGGAAATAATATTATAGATGGATAGTAAATGTTATTCCATTTCGAATGGTATGTGTAATGTCACATAACTCCTCACGGTTAGAAAGTTATGGCCATGTGAAGTTGGAGAACCCTCGTGAGTCATCTAGAAGCCCCAACAGGTCAAACTAGTCAAAGTGGTTTAAGAGATTTTTAGAAGATAAATAATAAAGTGAAGTGATGAGTGCACTATAGTTCAAAGTGAATACAAAATAAATTATTTAAATAATAAAGTTAATGGATATACTAAGTTGACAAGTGGTTAGAAGTGGGTTAACCTTAAAATAAGGAAAGTGGTTTAAGATGGTTAGAATGTAACCCCTTGAGGTAAAGTGAAGTAATGAGTGTACTATAAGTCAAAGTGGATACAAAATAAGTTATTTAAATAATAAATTTAATGGATAAATTACTAATTGGACAAGTGGTAAGTTGGTTAACCCTAAAATAAGGAAAGTGGGTTAAGATTGTTAAAAGGTAACCCCTTGAGGAAGTTACATGAAAGTATAAATAAGAGGCAAGGCTCTCTCATTTTACATCACACTTGAGAATATTGAATATCTACAGGTGACTAAGGTAACCAAAGGATATCTAATCCAAATTTCAGAGAAAAGGTGAAGTAAAGAATGTCGAAATTCAAGGGAGGATAAATTCTTTTGATGATGTTTTCTAAGGTATGTTATTTACAGGTCATCTCACCATTTTCGCTATAAATTTTTTTCTAGAATGAGTTAGAACTTGAAATTGATATTCCATTGAGATAACATATCCAAGTATCCGTGGTATGAATTTTAGCTTGTGGGTCACTGTATTTTTGGAGTTACACTACGTGGAAAATAGGGTTTGTGGCTAGTCCTGAAACTAGTCTAAAAGAGGTGTTTCAGGTAAAAACGTCATAACTTATTCATAATAGCTCAAAATTAAGTAAGAATATATGTGTTAGTTAGAGTAAAGTCTGTAGTATTTTGTATACATTTTTTAGATCCATACAACAAATATTCCGTGTGGGGCACACTCTACAAGTTCTCTCTCTAGAATAAGCCAGAATTCAATAAGGTGTGCCATTTTTTCTATAAATACTTTTTTGAGAGGTTCCAAGTAGTCGCACCTAGAGGAATTGCATAAAACACACTAAATAACATTGTGTACTATTTTCATATCTTTATTCATTAAAAGTACATAGTTATGATTATTTCAAGTTACGGTTGTTGACTAATCCAAAACTAGTCATGTGAGACTAAAGAAAAGTTTGATGAAACTGCTAGTCTCTTTTTGTTAAAGTTAAGGAAGGTTTGCAGGTATGTGGTCATATACTCTAGGTCTATTATAGAGTTACAAAAAATATTTGGATTATGAAATTGATGAGGTCTCTTGGTTAAGGTACATGTTGGGTACATGGTTGAGACAAGTAGTTGATGAGTTGGCACATACATGAGGTGTATAGTTGATGAGTATTTGATACATGACTAGTACATACTTGGTACATTTTTTGATTCACTTGTTTATGGTATAAGTTGATTACAGGTTGTTTGGTACAGGTTGGTGCATGGTTGATGCACTTGTTTATGATACAGGTTGATTACAGGTTGAGGTACAAGTTGATGCATGGTTGATGCATGGTTCATGTTATTGGTACAATTGTTTTGGTGCAGGTTGATTGGTATAGGTTTAAAATAGTATATCTCACAATGATAGTGTGGCAGTGGTTCCATCATTCTACTTATACGTCAGGGTGGTTGGACAGGGAAATGACTGGTGGTTGTAGCCGGAAAACATAGGGGGTTGTAGCCTCCTTCTGGTTGTATTCAGAGAAATGGGTAGTTGGACCTTCCCTCAGGTTGTAGCCTGAGAAACTAGGGGGTTGGAGCCTCCTTCTAGTTGGAGCTAGAAAACAAAAGAATTTGGTGCTTCCAATGAATGTAATTCTTCAAGACATATAAGAAAAAGCATTATGTGGTTTTCTCCCTCTTTGGGTTTCCACGTAAAACACTGGTGTATTGTGTATGTGTATGATTGTTCATTTTTTCATTACTTATTTACTATGTAGTTATTGGATGATAATGCTACATTGATATAACACTTGGATTATATGGTTAAAAATGATTAAATTGATCTATTACCGATTCACCCCCCCTCCCAGTAATCCAACAATTGGTATCAGAGTGGGTTCCTTCAGGAAACTATTTAACTACTGGAAGGAGATCATGGATTATTCGGAGAATGAAGTACCAATGTTTAATGGTCAGAATGGTTTAAAGTATGAGATGTGGAGAATAACGACGATATTATTTTTAGAGGCACATGGAAATTATATTTGGCTATCAATTGGTACATGATATGATAGTTCAAAATGGGCAAAGACTGCAGCCAAGAAGGAATTGAAGAAGAATAAAAAAATAGCAATGGATTTCATCTCAGAAGGATTACCTAATCTGATAAGAGAAAAGGTTGGTAAATGTTCATCGGCCAATCAAATTTTCCATTTGTTACATAATGTATATTCTTCACCCATTACAAAGTCAAAAAATGCCAAAGAAGATGCAAGTGTAGAACAAGAAGAAAGATGCTCATCATGTCAAACAGATTCAAAAGAGGAAGAGTATGAAGAAGAAAAAGTTGATTACAAAGAACAATTGATCAGTGAAATTCATTATCTAAAGAAAGAAAAAGAATAAAACAATTCATCCAAGAAATAATTGATGAAGTAAAAGTAAAGTGTTCAAGGTTTTGAAAAATCTCAGCAGGTCATCAAGAATTTAAGAACTCAGCTAGAAGAGGCTAGAAGAATTGAAGAAACTCTAGAATATCAAAAACAATGTTTAGAAGCCAACATAATAGCACAAAAGGGAGAAGCAGAAAAGAGAGAAAATATATTGATGGATCGTCTTAAGGAAAGAACCAATGACTTAAACCAACTTGAGGAAGATTTTGGTCAATAAGAGAGAAGACTTGAAGAATAAATAATCACATTAAAAATTCATCTTGAAGAAGTGAAAAGAAC
Organism: Picea engelmannii; assembly: GCA_009831015.1. Classification (NCBI taxonomy): domain Eukaryota; kingdom Viridiplantae; phylum Streptophyta; class Pinopsida; order Pinales; family Pinaceae; genus Picea; species Picea engelmannii. Next base: position 854,333 of record ML782683.1, on the reverse strand, counting down.
AGAAGAATTCATGAAGTCTCAGATAATGAAGAAAGAAGAAGAGGTTGAAAAGCTTGAAGAAGAATTTATCACATTGAGAAGTAAAATCATCAAGCTCAACAAGAACGTTGAAGAGATAGAAAGATCCACATCAATTATAAAGAATGAAGAGAAACACTCTAGGTTGCTAGAAAAGAAGAATGAAAAAAATAGAAAGAGTTATGCAAAAGTAGTAAAAGGAAGGAATCATGGTCAACCATAATCTAAGAAAACTATTGAAGATACATCTTCAAGAAGACCATCCATGTTCAAGACACAAAGAGTCTTCAATCATGATCATGATCAGTTAAGGAAAAAATTCAGAAGGAGTACGCTACAAACAAGATCATTCACTCACAGGTATGAAAATTTATTTTATGGTCATTGTTTTTATTGTACTAACTTTGGGCATAAGGTTGCAGATTGCAGGGATTATAAAATAAACGTTCAAGCAAGAAGTGCCTATGTGGTCGCACGTACCATTGAGTGTTACACATGCCATAACTATGGAAACATAGCCAATTATTGTAGAAGCATGATCAATACTTCCATGAAAGAGAATACATATATCATATATAAGAAAATATGGATAAGAAAATAGGAAGAACAGGTGAAGAAATAACAGGTACCAAAGATCGTAAGATTGACAATAAAACAAGATGAATAAAATTCTACAGATAAAAATAAAGATGTCAGATACATAAAGGTTTGGAAAATAAATGAAAGAAAATAAGGACAAGTAAATAAGGATCAAATTCAAGAGATTGTACTTGGAGGCATTGCAGTGAAATATGAATCCAGAAACAGAAAGAAAGAAGTCAGAGCTCAGAGAGATAATAAATCTACCAATGAAGATTATGATGAATCTACTAATGAAGATGATTATGAATACACATCAGAGCAGGAATTGTTTTGAGCCATCTGTCTTAGGGACTCCCAAGTAATATGAATACTAGACAAGGGGAGTCTATGCGTTAGCTGTGACAGAACAAAGAACCATCCTTCAAGCAAATTGGAGAGTTTGAGAAGACGGATTTAGAGAAATCAGTTAGAAAAAGTACAATTTGATAGATTAATCAAGACTTCATGATAGTATAGTGATAAATTGGTCAACATTATGGACAATTTCTTAGGTAGAGTCTTGGACAATATGGACATATATGGATTCGTAAGAACACTTAGAAGGTTTGGATAGATATATGATAGTGGACGAGAGCATGGATTAATAGATTGGTTCAGAGAGTGGTTCTGAGACAAAGGAACATTATCATAATGGATGATAATTACACAAGAAATGGCTCAAAAATGCTAATGGATTCCAAATTGACAAATATTTTTTGGACACATGCAGTGCATACATCAATTCACATTCAAAACCTAGTAATGCTCAGAAACAATAATGAAATAACTCCCCATGAACTATGGAAAGGAAGTACAGACAATAACTTCTACATCAAGGGAACTCAATATATGTCAAATAAAGCAATGAATTTTTATTTCTCAAACTAAGTATATGAGAGAAATGATAAAGAGGTTAGGAATGGAAGATTGCAAACCAGTTACCACTCCTATGCAAACCAATTGCAATTTGTGAAAATATGATGATTCAAAGTCTACAAACCAGAGGAAATACACGTCAATGGTTTGTAGCTTACTATATGTGACATCATCCGGACCAGAAGTAATGTAGGCAGTTGGATAGGTGGCACGATTTCAAGCAGCACCAAAGGAATCACATGTATTAGCAATGAAGAAGATTTTCAGATATCTCCAAGGAACATAAGAGTTTGGATTATGGTATACAAAAGAAAAGGATCTATCACTTATTGTCTACACATATGCATATTGGGCAAGTTTCATTAATGAACGAAGAAGCACTAATGGAGCAGTGTTCTACTTGGGTGAGTGTTTAGTATCTTGGCTAAGCAATAAAAAATCATCAATATCCTTATCTATAGCCAAGGCAAAGTATATTGCAGCAACAACATGTTGTACACATGTTCTATGGACGAAACAAAATTTGATAGATATACAGGTTGAGTATGATGAGCCCATTCCAATCTATTGAATTAATACAAGAACCATGAGTATCTCAAAAAACCCAATGATGCACTCCAAGACCAAGCACATTCCAATCAAGTATCACTTTCTACGGGAATAGGTTGCAGAGAACAACATCAGATTTGAATATGTGGGAACAAAATAACAAGTGGCATACATCTTTACAAAACCGCTTCCACGGGAATCCCTTGAGTATCTTCGCCAAAGACTAATCGTAATTTCTACTCCAAAATTAATGTTTTTGAATGATTATCTTATATGTCTTATATGTACATGAGGAAGCACCATAAATAGGACAAAGGGGGAGATATTTATAACATGCAAAGGTAAATTCTTGGAGAGAGAGCATAGAGGCATGTTTCTAAGGGGAGAGATTGTCACAAGGGAAGAATGAGCAATATGAATTCAAAGTGATACCCTTTTTAAAATGGGGAGATATTATTCATATGAAGGGAGAGAGAGTAATTAGAGGCTTATAAACACAAAGAAAAATAAAAGGCACGTAGACAGGGAGAGCAACCCCAAGGAGAGTTCAGTCATGGGGAGCAGCCCCAAAGGGAGATACCCTTTTCCATTGATGTCAAAGGGGGAGAGATAGAAAAATTGATGAGGAGTATAAGCATGAATGTTATCATGACTAAGTGTTGCCATCAATGCCAAAGGGGTAGATTGTCAAACAATTGGCTTAGGTTGATGGATTGTTGGTTGTCATTGATATCAACCATTTTAGAATGATATTGTATATTGATGTCAACCTTTAGTGATTGATGTCAACCCTTGGATAAAGTCTGGTAGTGAATTCCGGTAGCACAAAGGTTTGGGTAATGGACCCAAGGTTGTTACATGTAAAATGGTATGAGTTTTAATATATTTTAAGGTAAGACTATTCTAGATAGATAGTACATGTCATTCAATTTCTGGTGGTATGTGGAACACACATAAATCCTCACACTTAAAGAGTTATGGCCATGAGAAGTTGGAGAACTCAGATTTGGCTAATGGACCCAAGTTTGTTTGATGGATAATGGTATGAGTTTTGATATATTTTAAGGAAAGAATATTCTAGATGGATAATAAATGTCATGCAATTTCTAGTGGTATGTGTAACGTCACATAACTCCTCATGGTTAGAAGGTTATGGCCTTGTGGAGTTGGAGAACCCTCATGAGTCATATAGAAACCCCAAAAGGTTAAAGTTGTTAGGGTCCTAACCCGCACATAGGTAGAACAATATATTCGAATATAATAAAGGTCAATATTAATAAGGCTTTTCAATAAAATAGAATAAGGTGGATGTAAGAAGACCTAATAGAAGCTTCCACTTCTAGAAGGATCTTCCTCTAGATGCTTCTTTTTATTATAAATAGGAGTCGAGGGTATGATAACCCTAGCTTGGATATTATTGTAATAGAGCTCTACTCAACTGGAGGTTGCCCACTTGAAGAGGCCTGCGAACATTGCTTTCAGATTCAAAGTGTTATTTCTGTTATTATTCTTATATCATTTCAGTTTTATTGTGATGAATGTTCTGGTTGTATTTTTGTTATTCTGCCATTACTAGCATTTTATTTATGTTCTGCATACATTTTATATTTGGTATATTACAAGTGTTTTCAGAGCACTTTCCTGGGCAGAAAGTGTGGGTTAATTTTTTTTTCAAGGTAGAGACGTATTCTGGTGTCTTTAAGGCACAAGGATCTGTTGTTATGTGCATAAGCCCGCGGTTGAGGGATTTATACACGTAGGAAATACACGTTCTTAAACACACATCTGTTAGCCACCCTTGTAACCCATGTTGGTACCCCTTCAAGTGGTAGCACATCATACAACACCTGTGTACGGATCAGCCTAGATTACCTGAAGCCCTCTTTAGATAAACCGATAGATCACCTGACTACTATAGTGTCACCCAGAACAACACTCGGGAAGATACGCTCTAGTACCTGGGTAGTCAGGTAGTATGACTAAGGGTACGGTCTATCCTCCTTAGTTATTGCCCTAAGATATTGGGTCGAGTACTACTGTTGGATCCCGCACGTAAGTCTGGAATTTTCTTCACCATTATTTCAGACCTATTCCATTGGATTCATCTCTTCTCCCTTATCACATTCATCCATATCATTTTTTGGAAAAACAAATTTACCCCGCCCACCCCTATTTAGTTCCCCCATTCTCATGGCCCATACTCATAGCCAAGACTTGGAAGCTCGCTTCAACACCTTTAAATCTGGTCTCATTGAGACCCAACAAGAAGTGAAACAACTCAGTGCCAATGTTGCCGCCATCAATACAACCATGCAGTCCTCAATGGGAGAAATCAAACAAGACCTCACCGCCCAGCTTCAATTAGCATTTTCAGCACTCTGCAACAAACTTCATATCCCTACATATAACCCTTCCTCTTCCTCACCCCCACATACTGAAGGTGACCATTCCTCTCATTCCCATACCTTGCAGAACCATCACTTTCAACGTGACCTACACCGAGTGGATCTGACCAAATTTGATGGCTTGGACCCTATTGGTTGGGTAACTGAAATGGAACATTACTTCTCTTTATACATCATTATAGATGACTTGGCCAAACTCCATTATCGTGTTCTCCATCTAGATCAAGAACGTTGGCAATGGAGAATAAAATCGTGTCAAGGGTATATTGCTTAGACACAATTGTGGTAGAGATTTATGAATGATTTGACACTAACACCAACCATTTGGGTTGTTTGAAATACAAAAGAACCATCATTCGAGCAACTTGGAGAGTTTGAGAAGACAGATTTAAAGAAATCAGTTAGCAGAAGTACAATTTGATAGATTAATCAAGACTTCATGATAGTATAGTGATAAATGGGTCAACATTATGGACAATTGCGCAAGTAGAGTGTTGGACAATATGGACATATGTGGATTTGTAAGAACACTTAGAAGGTTTGGATAGATATATGATAGTGGATGAGAGCATGGATTCATAGTTTGGTTCAGAGAGTGGTTCTGAGACAAAAGAACATTTTCATATGGATGATAATTACACAGGAAATGGCTAGAAAATTCTAATGGATTTCAAATTGACAGATATTTTTTGGACACATGCAGTGCATACATTAGTTCACATTCGAAACCTAGTAATGCTCAGAAAAAACAATGAAAAAACTCAATATGAACTATGGAAAGGAAGCATAGACAACAACTTCTACATCAAGGTAACTCAATATATGTCAAAGAAACCAATGAATTTTTATTTCTCAAACTAAGTATATGAGAGAAATGATAAAGAGGTTTGGAATGGAAGATTGCAAACCAGTTACCACTCCTATGCAAAATAGTTGCAATTTGAGTAAATATGATGATTCAAAGTCTACAGACCAAAGGAAATACACATCAATGGTTTGTAGCTTACTATATGTGACAGCATCTAGACCAGATGTAATGTAGGAAGTTGGATAGGTGGCACAATTTCAAGAAGCACCAAAGGAATCACATGTATTAGAAGTGAAGAATATTTTCAGATATCTCAAAGGAACATAAGAATTTGGATTATGGTATACAAAAGGAAAGGATCTATGACTTATTGACTACACAGATGCATATTGGGCAGGTTGCATTGATGAATGATGAAGCACTAGTGGAGCAGCGTTCTACTTGGGTGAGTGTTTAGTATCTTGCCTAACCAATAAATAATCATCAATAACCTTATCCATAGCTGAGGCATAGTATATTGTAGCAAAAACATGTTGTACACATGTTCTGTGGATGAAACAAAATTTGACAGATATACAGGTTGAGTATGATGAGCCCATTCCAATCTATTGTGATAATACAAGTGCCATGAGTATCTCAAAAAACCCGGCGATGCACTCCAAGACCAAGCACATTCCAATCAAGTATCACCTTCTATGGGAACAGGTTGCTGATAAGAAAAATAGATTTGAATATGTGGGAATAAAATAAAAAGTGGCATACATCTTTACAAAACTGCTTCCATGGGAATCCCTTGAGTATCTTGGCCACAGACTAGGAGCAATTTCTACTCCAAAATGAATGTTTTTGAATGGTTATCTTATATGTCTTAGATGTACATGAGGAAGCACCATAAATAGGACAAAGGGAGAGATATTTATAAGATGCAATGGTAAATTCTTGGAGAGAGAGCATAGAGGCATGTTTCTAAGGGGAGCGATTGTCACAAGGGAAGAATGAGCGATATGACTTCAAAGTGATACCATTTGTTAAATGGGGAGATATTATTCATATGAAGGGAGATAGAGTAATCAGAGTCTTATAAACACAAAGAAAAATAAAAGGCACGTAGACAGGGGGAGCAACCCCAAGCAAAGTTCAGTCATGGGGAGCATCCCCAAAGGGAGATATAGTTTTCCATTGATGTTGAATGGGGAGAGATAGAAACATTGATGAGGAGTATAAGAATGAATTTTATCATGACTAAGTGTTTCCATCAATGACAAAGGGGGATATTGTCAAACAATTGGCTTAGGTTGATGGATTGTTGGTTGTCATTGATAACAACAATTTGAGAATGATATTGCATATTGATGTCAACCTTTACTGATTGATGTCAACCATTGGAGAAAGTATGGTAGTGAATTCTAGTAGCACAAAGGTTTGGGTAATGGACCCAAGGTTGTTTCATGTAAAATGGTATGAGTTTTAATATATTTTAAGGTAAGACTATTCTAGATAGATAATACATGTCATTCAATTTCTGGTGGTATGCAGAACACACATAAATCCTCACGCTTAAAGAGTTATGGCCATGAAAAGTTGGAGAACCCAGATTTGGGTAATGGAACCAAGTTTGTTTGATGGATAATGGTATGAGTTTTGATATATTTTCAGGAAAGACTATTCTATATGGATAGTACATGTCATGCAATTTCCAGTGGTATGTGTAACGTCACATAACGCCTCATGGTTAGAAGGTTATGGCCATGTGAAGTTGGATAACCATAGTGAGTCATCTAGAAGCCCCCAAAGGTCAAAGTTGTTAGGGTCCTAACCCGCACATAGGTAGAAAAATATATTCAGATGTAATAAAGGTCAATATTAATAAGGCCTTTCAATAAAATAGAATAAGGCAGATGTAAGAAGACCTAATAGAAGCTTCTGCTTCTAAAAGGATCTTCCTCTAGATGCTTCCTTTTAGTATAAATAGGAGTTGAGGGTATGAGAACCCTAGCTTGGATATTATTGTAATAGATCTCTTCTTAACTGGAGGTTTCCCCCTCGAAGAGGCCCATGAACATTTTTTTCAGATTCAAAGTTCTATTTATGTTGTTATTCTTATATCATTTTAGTGTTATTGTGGTGAATGTTCTGGTTGTATTGTTGTTATTATGCCATTACTAGCATTTTATTTATGTTCTGCATATATTTTATATTTGGTATATTACAAGTGGTATCAAAGCACTTTCCTTGGCAGAAAGTGTGGGTTAAACTTTTTTTCAGGGTAGAGACGTATTCTGACATCTTTAAGCCACAAGGATTTGTCATTACATGCATAAACCTATGGTTGAGGGATTCATACATGCAATAAATACAAGTGGTACTTAAGTGCACATTTGTTGGCCACCCTTGTAACCCTTGTTGGTACCCCTTTGAGTGGTAGCGCATTAGACAACACCTGTGTATGGATCAACCTAGATTAACTAAAGCCCTCTTTAGATAAATTGATTGATCGCCTGACTGCTATAGTGTCACCAAGAACAACACTCGGGAAGATACTCTCTAGTACCTGGGTAGTCGAGTAGTATGGCTAAGGGTATGATCTATCCTCCTTAGTTAGTGCCCTGAGATATTGTGCCAAGTACTATTGTTGGACCCTGCATGTATATCAGAGAGCTATAGCACAAGGAAAACCCTTGTCTGTGAAACCCTTGAATACCTAACCCTTGGGGACAGAAACATAAACAAATTAGAACAGACAAGATCTATTGTCGCACAACTGTGTCTGATTTGCGAAGTAAATACACATTTCTTTTTGGTTAAGCATTTGGACATTTCCTCTTTGTAGTATTCTTCAGACCGGAGTATAAATCTGTAAGAAAAAAAAAAGTCTTGAAATTTTTCACCATTATTTCAGACCTATTCCATTGGATTCATCTCTTCTCCCTTATCACATTCATCCATATCATTTTTTCGAAAAAAAAAAATTACCCTGCACGCCCCTTTTCAGTTCCCTCATCCTCATGGCCCATACTCATAGCCAAGACTTTGAAGCTCGCTTCAACACCTTGCAATCTGGTCTCATTGAGACGCAACAAAAAGTGAAACAACTCAGTGCCAATGTTGCTGCCATCAATACAACCATGCAGTCCTCAATGGGTGAAATCAAGCAAGACCTCACAGCCCAGCTTGAATCAGTCTTTTTGGCACTTTGCACCAAACTGCATATCTCTACAAATAACCCTTCCTCTTTCCCACCCCCACATTCTGAAGTTGACCATTTCTGTCATTCATATACCTTTCAGAACCATCACTTTCAACATGACCTACGCCTTCCACTGGTGGATCTGATCAAATTTGATGGCTCAGACCCCACTAGTTCGGTAACCAAAATGGAACATTACTTCTCTTTATACATCATTACAGATGACTTGGCCAAACTTCGGTATGGTGTTCTCCATCTAGATCAATAACGTTGGCAATGGAGAAAAAAGTTGTGTCAAGGGTATATTGCTTGGACACAATTTGTTGCAGAGATTTATGAATGCTTTGACACTGACACCAACCATTTGGGTCGTTTTACAATGATGAAACAATCAGGAATAGTGGAAGACTTTATATCTTCCTTTGAGCACCTGGATTTTAGAACAAAGGGAATTTTTTATCCCTTTTTTCGAGAGTGTTTTATCAACAGCCTCAAGGATGAAATTCGGGCCCATGTCCTCATGGCTTGGCCTGAGAGTTGGATGGAGGCTACCAAAAGAGATAAAGAAGCACAATAGGTTGTATCTTCTCAAAACCGCAAACCCTCCTTCATTCCTTGCCCTAAACCAGTAAATCCCACTACTTCTTCTACTCCACTAAAGATCCAAAAATTGACTCGAGCTGAAATGGATGAACGCCAATGCAAAGGCCTTTTTTATAACTGTGATGACAAATATTTTCCAGGCCACACGTGTAAAGAACAAAATATTTTTATGGCCATCTCCAAGGATATTTCGGAAGATGATGAAGAAACTCCCTCTATGTCTGAATCACTTGAATCCACTGACATAACCCCTCCCTCAAAACCTCCCGAAGTAGAACTAGTCATTTCTCTCAATGCTCTCACTAGCTTCTCCGCTCCCCAAACCCTCAAGCTAATCGGTTAAATCAAGCATCGGAAGGTCATCATTCTGGTTCATAGTGGTAGCACCCATAATTTTATTCATCGCCGCATTGACTAAGACACTCATTGCTACATCTATGCCATCAATAATTTCCAAATCATGATTACCAATGGTGGTTCCATGAAATGTGGAGGGCGTTGTGAAAATGTGCATCTCCAAATTGGTGACTACCACCTGAAATCCCATATGTTTTCTATCGACATGGGAGGTTGTGACATTGTATTGGGTGCAAATTGGCTAAGCACTTTGGGTCCCATTCTCATGGATTTTAAATACTTAACCATGCAATTCGACCAAGAGGGCCACCAATATAAGCTCCAAGGCATCATCGTTGGTTCACCTAAGATCATTAGTTCCCATCGCATGGAAAATATGCTAAAAAAAAGTCATTCTTTTGTTATCGCCCAACTCCATGCCATACAAGCAACAAAGACACCCACGGTACCGCAAGACCTCCAAGCCATCCTTTCTAAACATCAATTGGTCTTTTCCACTCCCCAAGGCCTCCCTCCTTCTCGTGGTGTTCATGATCATTCCATTCCCCTTGTACCAGGAATCCTCCCTCCCAATATCCATTTGTATCATCACCCCTTTTCCCAAAAAAACAAAATTGAGAAAATAGTCCATGGTCCTGAAACTCCTTAATGCAGGAGTTATCTGCCCTAGTACGAGCCCCTATTCATCTCCCGTGGTCATGGTCCTGAAGAAAGAAGGTTCTTGGAGAATGTGTCCTGACTTTCATTCCCTCAACAAAGTTACCATCAAAGACAAATTTCCCATTCCTATCATTGATGAACTCTTGGATGAACTGAGTGGCACCCAATTCTTCACTAAACTGGATCTTTGTTCGGGATACCACCAGATACGTATGAAATAGGAAGTTATCCCCAAGACTTCCTTTAGAATTCATGAGGGCCACTATGAGTTTTTGGTCATGCCCTTTCGCTTGTGTAATGCCCCCTCCACCTTCCAAAGCCTCATGAATCATGTCTTCCATCCTTTTCTCCACCATTTTGTCTTAGTTTTCTTTGATGATATCCTCATCTATAGCAAAACCTAGACAAACCATCTTTCTCATGTGGATCGAGTTCTCCATCTACTCTCTCAGCACCAACTTTTCCTGAAATAGTCTAAATGTTCTTTTGGCTCCTCAAAAGTAGAATACTTGGGTCATCTGGTTGGAAAAGATGGCGTCAAAGTGGATCCTAAAAAGATTGAAGCTATGCAAGACTGGTGTCACCCAAATACTCTTAAGAGCTTGCATGGATTTCTAGGGTTAATAGGGTATTATCGCAAGTTTGTTAAGAATTATGGGAAGATTGCAACACCTCTCACTACTCTCCTCAAAAAGAACTATTTCACTTGGACTCCAACAACTACTCAATCTTTTCAAACCTTGAAGATGGCCTTGTGCACCACTCCAGTCCTCTTCCTTCCTGATTTCACAAATACCTTTGTTTTGGAATGTGATGCCTTAGGGAAAGGAATTGGTGTTGTCCTTATGAAAGAGGGTCGGCCTTTGGCCTTTACCAAAAAGCACCTATCTGAAAGAAATCTGAGCAAATCCATCTATGAAAATGAAATGTTAGTTATTCTGCATGTCGTGGATCTGTGTCATCCTTATCTATTGGGGCAACAGTTCCAAATTAAGACAGACCATCAAAGCCTCAAGTATTTTCTGGAACAACGCATTTCCTCCCCAAAACAACAAAAATGGGTGACTAAACTCTCTGGATATGATTATGAGATCATTTATAAGAAAGGAAAAGACAATGTGGTTGTGGATGCACTTTCCCAAAAATATGAATATGAAGGATCCCTTTTTTCTCTTTCATTTATTGTACCAGATCAGCTCCAAGTCGTTCACCAGGAATGGCTACAAGATCCCAAAAGTTCGTAGTTGATCCAGCAATTGTAGTCCAATGCTCCAGCTTCCCTAGGGTACTCTTGGCTCCATGAGGAACTTAGATACAAAGGTTGTTTGTATGTAAGTAAACAATCAAAGCTTAAATCCATGGTACTTTCTGAGCTTCATGCTATACCCACAGCAGGGCACTCCGGGGTCACCAAAACCTATGACAGGGTCAAATGTTCCCTTTTCTGCGATCGCATGAAACAAAACATTCATAATTTTGTAGATGAATGTGACATGTGTCAATGAAACAAGGGAGAAATATTCAAATCATCGGGCACACTACAACTTGTAATGTCCCCATTTTGGGACATCATCACAGTGCAGTGATTTATGATGACCAGAGTAGCCGTATGGATGTTATCACGAGTACAGGGGTATTTGAGAGGCATTGTGGGGACCAGATTGCATTTATCATCATATTCCATCATTATGAGCTATTCCACACAGGTTGGCTTTGGTTTCATTGCATTCCGATGATTTCCATGATTTTGACTATTTTGAGCTATAAGTCAATGAAATTCACTGAAGAGGTCATTTTGGGCACATTACTTGGAGGAACCTCTCGGTGTAATAGATCATTGGAATTGGGAGGAGAAACACTACAGGATGGGATGGATAGAAGTGACTTTTAGTGACTAGGGAAGCCACAAGGAGAGATAAGGAACTTTTCAGAGGTAAAAAGGTTAATTAATTAATTAAAGTGATTTAATTAATTAATTAAAGTGATTTAATTAATTAATTAAATATTAATAAAATGAAGTCACTTTGGAGGGACAAGGTGAGCCAAAAGTGTAAAGGAAAGGCAAGGGCGTCTTCTCATATATTCATGTATGTTTATCTTTTTATATCTGGCTTTTAGCTAGTGAGCCCAGCATTGGGGGTTTTGAGGGTTTTGACATAACAAACCCTAGAGGATGATTCAGTGGTGAAAGATTCCACCTAGCTTATCCCAAGCTTGGTATTGGAGCTGACATACGCTCCAATTCCATTCTAGTTCCAGATCTACTCAGTTGCAGGAGGATTCCACATCAGTTGGTTGTGCAGATAGGGAGAGGGCACACCAGTTGGGGGTTTCCAGCAAGGGGGGTGCACCATTCATTGAGGAGGGATTCGTCCTAGCTGAGGAGAAGGGATTCAAGGAATTTTAGGTATTGGTTTTCCTTTGCAGGTGTCTTGGCATCATTCTCGATGGTTTTCTGGAGTCTTCCATTGGAGGATCGATTTGTATTAAGAGTGGGACGTTTTCCCAAGAGGACGTCGCACCATTATTTGGAGGGTAGCTAGATATAAGGATCTAGTATGTATTGGAGGATTTGAGCACTTGGGTTCTCATTGCAGCATCCTGATCTATCATTGTGGAGAGTTTCATATCATTTGGAGGCCTTTTTCATCAGGGTTGAACTATCTAGGGCTTCAGTCATCTAGTGGGACGCACCATTCAGTGGATGAGTTCATATCTACAGAGGTTGAGAGGGATCTTGGAGATTTGAGCACCTGGGTTGTTCTTACCATCACCTGATCTACTATTTGGAATCTTTCTGGAGGTGATTGGACATCTTTGGCACGAGGGATGAATTGTTGAGGAGCTTCAGTTATCCAACAGAGCATGGCATCTTCCAGCAGTGAGGGGTTTGGCACTTGGCATTGGTGTTCATCTCTTATCCAGCCTTTCGAGGCTTATTTTTTTATTGTCGAGAGCGTTTTGTAGCAGCTCATACCTGTTATCTATTTGTCTATCATCTTGGCCATCTATTGAGCATTCTAGATCGACATCTCCATTGTAGTAGGTTCTTCTATTTTATGAATAAAGAAGATTTGATATGTTTTGGCTTGTCTATCTTATTGCATATGGTTGAGGTATGTTCCATGGTTCTCTCTTTCTGTTATTTTCTACATACACACATATAAACACATCTAAACAAGTAGATCAACAAAGTGTTTGACGAAATACCTCACTTAGAAAAAGTTTTAAAAAGACACCAAAACCATGATGATCCTTGCATAATGACTTGGGATCATTATAGTGGTATCAGAGCTTAGATTCTTTCCAGACAGTGGGAATTAGCACATGCATGCAGAGCCATAGAGGGGTCTTCTATACGGAGAGATGGATATTCTTATCAGGATTGAGGAGTGTGAAAGGGAATATAAAACCATCAATAATTTCAAAGGGCTCATAACATTCCAATGGTTCCTATCCTATAAGAATCCTAGTTGGAGCAAAATTAGATGGCAGGTGGGCTCAAGGAAATCAAGGAAATTAGAGAAGCCTTTGGGTGGAATACCATGCCCACTAGGAGGGAAAAACATAGAAACCTCACACCTAGTAGGAGCACGCAACATTGCTACAATTGCAAGGTGCCTTGGGAACCTGATCATAGGTGTAGGGGTAAGGGTAAGAAGCATATTGTTGAGGTACGAGAGGACAATGATGATGAGGCATGTGAGGATGGATCAATTGAGGCTTATCTGGGGTAGTCCGATGATGATAGTGACTCTTGCACATAGGCTAATGATAGTGACTCTACCTCAGAGGATAGTGATGATGACTCTTGCACAGAGGCTAGTGGTGCTTGCACGCTTGAGGAGGAGGATGGCCCTTGTGTAGTTGATAGGAAGTTGGATGGACATGACGATAGCACTAGTGTCTCAGTAGACATATCACATACCATTGATGACCTTATGCCTTAGCAGTGTGGTGACACTAGTGAGGAGTCACACATGTTAACACCTAGAGATGATGAGCTTCCTATGGGGGTCGTGGCACATTTGTCACCTGTTCAAACACCCATGATAGCCACGTCACATGAGGAGATCAGTGGCATGACATGTATGATGGATGATCTTAGTGTGAAGGATGCGCACCATGAACAGGTAGACCCATAGGTCCAGGAGGAGGTACAAAACATACAGGGAGTTGACCTCACACATACAGGTCAGCCGGAGGAGATGGAGTCATAGCTATTGGAGACTCCATTGGTTGAGCAGGTTGCAGAGGATGATAGATTGATGGAGCACTTACTTCTTAGATCAAGCTGCACTGATGAGGATGCAATATTTAGTATTCAAGATGACCATAGCATGTGTCTAGAAACAACTATATGGGATCCAGGTGCAGATGATAGTAGCAAGTTGAGTGCACAGGAGGATACAACTGCTCATACAAGATACAGTATGAGTCAGGGGGAGATGACATCTAGTGATGGGATGTAGTGGCATACAAGAGTACCCAACATCACAGTAGACAATGGACAATGGACAGTTCAACACGTCATCTTATGCAGGGGGCATTTCTAGGGATTCTAGAGTTGGCACTAGTAGGACTGACACTAGCAGTGAGGGGTCTAAGATGGCACCTCAGTATGACCATGATCAAGAGTCACACCACTTAGCAGCACAGTTGAGAGTTAGTGAGGCTATGATCAGGGTAGACACTAGACGTATTGATGACATGCATGCAGTGATGGAAAATTACTATTGGAGAGCATTAGTGGCACAGGGTAGCTCAGATGGAGGATTTTCCATGGATGGTTTTTACACTCTCCGGGAGAGAGTATCTGTGATGAGGACTGACTTCCAACAGTTGTTGATAGACAAGGATTATCTATTGAGGGTTGGTGAGATGTATCATGAGACTTTGAGGGAGCAGGAGTTGGGGATGGACTGACTCACTAAGGAGTTGGAGAGCACTCGAGCATTCTTGAGAGGCACATAGACTGCCCTTCATGAATCAGAGTCTAGGATAGATGAGTCTCTTGAGAAGATCCATCAGAGATCCACTTCATCTATCGTAGTGGACACTCTGATATATCATTCAGTCACATTGCTAGGATATGTTGGTGATCTAGTAGAGGAGCACCAGATGATGGATGACACTTCCATTTGTCTTCTGAGAGTGGTTGGCCTCCCTATAGAGGTTGATCTAGTAGTATGCCCAGGATCTATGAGACAGCATGAGTCTACGAGAGACAACATGGGTATGCTGGAGAATACAGTGATGAGTGATAGCTCACAGAGACATGCTGAGATGTATAGTGGGATTCAGAGGGGTATAGTGCCTTGCAGGGAGGAGACACATCTAGGGGAGCATGCAGATGCCACTCCTTTGCAGAAGCACCTAGTTATGAGAGATCACTTTCACCATTTCAGCAGTTGCATGGGAGATGAGAGATGGAGGTTAGTTGATCAACAGTCAAAGGAGTTACTTTTGGTTTTACTTGATGATTTGGATTTGATGATGACCATAGGAGAGCATCGATCATGGATACTGATGGATGAGATTTTGGTCGAATCCTTGGGATTGACCAAAGCATGTGTCGCCTTCCAGTCCCACAGTCAGCTGAGGATATGTTTTTTATCCTTCTTCGACACATTTATCATTGAAAACAGCATGAGGAGGATAACAGACAAGCATAGAAGGTTTCTGACAGTGATCAGTCTCACACAGGAGCAGTTAGAGGAGATTGGAAGTGATAAACTTCCAACTCTACCATGGGGTCCGGGTGTTCATTTGGCTAGCAGGATATCTGACTACATGATGATCCAGGTTGCGCCAGAGAGCCACATACTCCACCAAGGGTTGGTTTGGAGTGGGCCGACGAGTACTTGTCCGATGGGGTGAGACCTTTCCTTCCTCTTGATCATCATGATAGGGCATGGAGAAGTTTGGACATGAATTTCTTCTATATAGGTGTCTATGTCGATATAGTTTTTGGGTAGCAGGCTTGGTGGTCACAGGTATTTTAGCTTGAGGATCAAGGCAAGGAGGATCATGTATGTATGCAGGGGATAGAAAGTCGTGGACAGAGTAGTGCAGTGTTAGTAGGAGGATCGTCGATAAAGGTTAGCATGGGACCCAAGGATTGCAGGATTGAGAAGTTCATTGATCGACAAGGGAGAGTGGACCATTGCAGGGGAAAGTTATTCTAACTTTCCATTGAGCTTCAATGTTGAGAGGAGCGCACCACTTGCAGGTGTCTCACGGAGGTCTTGCAATACCTCATTCTGGCATCAACAGGTGTAGTTGATGGAGACCGTGTGGATATTGGTAAAGATTGGGAGGATGGACTCATTCCGAGATGAGTCCATGTGTCATGTGCAGGAGGTTCATAGGGTTGATATCTTTTAGGACTATGCTTCACAGAGTATTGCAGTTCACTTCCTGATATGGGATCCAGGGGGTGGAGTGTACTATTGTTCATCCTTGGATGGGTTCTGCTATGCACCCCATAGGTGGACATGGGGTCCTGGTATTTTACTTGGAGAGATTTAGGTATTGCTTGAGGACAAGCAATTTTCTAGCAGGGAGGACTGTAATGTCCCCATTTTGGGACATCATCACAGTGCAGTGATTTATGATGACCAGAGTAGCCAGATGGATTCTATCATGAGTACATGGGTATTTGAGAGGAATTGTGGGGACCATCTTGTAATTATCATCATATTCCATCATTATGATCTATTCCACACAGGTTGGCTTTGGTTTCATTGCATTTCGACGATTTCCATGATTTTGACTATTTTAAGCTATAAGTCAATGAAATTCACTGAAGAGGTCATTTTGGGCACATTACTTGGAGGAACTTCTCGGTGTAATAACTCATTGGAATTGGGAGGAGAAACACTATAGGATGGGATGGCTAGAAGTGACTTTCAGTGGCTAGGGAAGCCACAATGAGAGATAAGGAGCTTTTCAGAGGTAAAAAGGTTAATTAATTAATTAAATATTAATAAAATGAAGTCAGTTTGGAGGGACAAGGTGAGCCAAAAGTATAAAGGAAAGGAAAGGGCCTCTTCTCATATATTCATGTATGTTTATCTTTTGATATCTAGATTTTAGCTAGTGAATCCAACATTGGGGGTTTTGAGGGTTTTGACATAACAAATGCTAGAGGACGATTCGGTGGTGAAATATTCCACCTAGCTTGTCCCAAGCTTGGTCTCGGAGCTACAATATGCTCCCACACCATTCTAGTTCTAGATCTACTCAGTTGCAGGAGGATTCCACATCAGTTGCTTGTGCATATAGGTAGAGGGCGCACCAGTTGGGGGTTTCCAACAAGGGGGGTGCACCATTCATTGAGGAGGGATTCATCCTCACTGAGGAGAAGGGATTACAGGAATTCTAGGTATTGGGTTTCCTTTGCAGGTGTCTTGGCATCATTCTTGGTTGTTTTCCACAGTCTTCCAGTGGAGGATTGATTTGTATTGAGAGTGGGACATTTTCCCAAGAGGAGGGCGCACCATTATTTGAAGGGTAGCTAGATCTAAGGATCTAGAAGCTATTGGATGATTTGAGAACTTGGGTTCTCATTGCAGCATCCTGATCTATCATTGTGGAGAGTTTCATAGCATTTGGAGGCCTCTTTCATTAGGGTCGAATTATCTAGGGCTTCAATCATCCAGTGTGGTGCACTATTCAGTGGAGGAGTTCAGATTTACAGAGGTTGAGAGGGATCCTGGAGATTCGGGCACCTGGGTTGTTCTTAACATCAAGCGATCTATTGTTTGGAATCTTTCTGGAGGTGACTGGACATCTTTGGCACCAGGGACAAATTGTTGAGGAGCTTCAGTTATCTAGCAAAGCGTGGCATCTTCCAGCAGTGAGGGATTTGGCACTTGGCATTGGTATTCATCTCTTATCCAGCCTTTGGAGGCTTATTTTGTATTGTCGGGAGCATTTTGTAGCAGACCATACTTGTTATCTATTTGTCTATCATCTTGGCCATCTCTTGAGAATTCCAGATCAACATCTCCATTGTAGCAGGTTCTTCTATTTTATGAATAAAGAAGATTTGATATGTTTTGGCTTGTCTATCTTATTGCATATGGTTGAGATATGTTCCATGGTTATCTCTTTCTATTATTTGCTGCATACACACATATAAACACATCTAAACAAGTAGATCAACAAAGTGTTTGATGAAATACCTCACTTAGAAAAAGTTTTAAAAAGACACCAAAATAGTGATGATCCTTGCATAATGGCTTGGGGTCATTACACAACCACTCCCGATTCCACCTGGTATTTGGAAGGATATCTCTATGGATTTTATTACCGGTTTACCCAAATCGGGAAATAAATCCGTCATCATGGTGGTTTTTGATATCCTTTCCAAGTATGCTCATTTATGTGCCTTTCAACACCCATTTACAACATCCACTGTGGCTCAAATCTTCATGGATCAGGTCTTCAAACTTCATGGCATACCACACTCTATTTTTTCTAATCGCAACCCAACTTTCACAAGCAATTTTTGGCAAGAACTGTTCAAGATACAAGGCACAAAATTGCATCTCAACACAACTTATCATCCTAGAGTAATGGCCAAACGAAAGTTGTCAACAAGTGTTGGGAAACATATTTGAGGTGTTTTGCCTTGGAAAAGCAAAATCAGTGGGCTCAACGGTTACCCCTAGCTGAATGGTGGTACAACACTTCATACCATATAGCTACACGCATGACTCCTTTTGAAGCGGTATATGGACAGAAGCCACCTTCAGTTCTCTCATACTTATCGGGTGCCTCGAAGGTCTAGGTGGTTGACCTAACACTTACATCTTGAGAGGCTATTCTTTGTACCCTCAAAGAGAATTTGCTCATGGAAAAAAATCACATGAAGAAACAAGCAGATCAAGGTCAGTAGGAACATTAATTTGCAGAAGGGGATCTGGTGTTTCTTCGATTGCAACCTTACAAGCAAACTTCCTTCAAGGCCGAGCATTGTCAGAAGCTAGCGCCCAAATTTTATGGTCCTTATACCATGCTCAAGCATGTGGGACAAGTCACCTATTAGTTAGCTTTGCCCAGCCATTCGAAGCTACATCCTGTATTTCATGTTTCATGCTTAAAGAAGGTGATTGGAGCTAAGTGCCAAATTCAAACTAACCTTCCAGAGTTAGTTGAAGAAGGATCCATTTGGCTACAACCAGAAGAAGTTTTGGACCTGTGTGAGCATCGCCTACGTTAGAGAACCATCAAGGAAGTGCTAGTCTAGTGGAAAGATACAACTCCAACAGACACCACTTGAGAACTAGCTACCATTCTGCAACAATTTCCTCATCTCAAGCCTTGAGGGCAAGGCTGGTTTTAAGGGGGAGGACATGTTAGGGTCCTAACCCGCACATAGGTAGAACAATATATTTAGATGTAACAAAGGTCAATATTAATAACGACTTTCAATCATATAGAATAAGGCATATGTAAGAAGACCTAATAGAAGCTTCCGCTTCTAGAAGGATCTTCCTCTAGATGCTTATTTTAAGTATAAATAGGAGTCAAGGGTATGAGAACTCTAGCTTGGATATTATTGTAATAGAGCTCTGCTCAACTAGAGGTTTCCCCCTTGAAGAGGCCCTTGAACATTGCTTTCAGATTCAAAGTGTTATTTATGTTGTTATTCTTATATCATTTCAGTGTTATTGTGGTGAATGTTCTAGTTATATTGATGTTATTCTACCATTACTAGCATTTTATTTATGTTTTGGATACATTTTATATCTGGTATATTACAAAAGTAGTCAAAATGGTTTAAGAGATTTTTAGAAGGTAAATAATAAAGTGAATTGATGAGTTTACTATAATTCAAAGTGAATACAAAATAAATTATTTAAATAAAAAAATTAATGAAGAAATTACTACGTTGAGAAGTGGTTAGAAGTGGGTTAACCCTTAAATAAAGAAAGTGGTTTAAGATGGTTAGAAGGTAACCCCTTGAGGTTAAGTGAAGTGATAAGTGTATTGTAAGTCAAAGTGGATACATAATAAATTATTTAAATAATAAATTTAATGGATAAATTACTAATTGGACAAGTGGTTAGAAGTTGGTTAACCCTAAAATAAGGAAAGTGGGTTAAGATGGTTAAAAGGTAGCCCCTTGAGGAAGTTGCATGAAAGTATAAATAAGAGGAAAGACTCTCTCATTTTACATCACACTTGATCATATTGAATATATACATGTGAATGAGGTAACCAAAGGATATCTAAGCCAAATTTTAGAGAGAAGGTTAAGTAAAGAAGGCCTAAATTCAAGGGAGTATAAATTCTTTTGATGATGCCTTCTAAGGTATGTTATTTATAGGTCATCTCACCATTTTCAGAATAATTTTTTTTCTAGAATGATTCAGATCATGAAATTGATAGGCCATTGGGAAAACATATCCAAGTAGTTGTGGTACAAATTTCATCTTGTGGGTCATTGTATTTTTGGAGTTACACTCCGTGGAAAATAGGTTTTGTGGCTAGTCCTAAAACTAGTCTAAAACAAGTGTTTCAAGTAAAAACGTCATAAATTCTTCATAAAATCTCCAAATTAAGTAATAAAAAATGTGTTGGTTAGAGTACAGTCTTTAGTATTTTGTGTAAAATTTTCATATCTATACAACAAATATTTTGTGCAGGGCACACTCTACAAGTTATCTCTCTAGAATAATCCATAATTCAACAAGGTATGCCATTTTTTCTATAAATCCTTTTCAGAGAGATTTCAAGTATTGACACATCGAGGAATTGCATAAAAAACACTGAAGAACATTGTGTAATATTTTCAGATCTTTATTCATTACAGGTGCATAGTTATGATTATTTCAAGTTAGGATTGTTGACTAATCCAAAACTAGTCATGCGAGACTAAAGAAAAGTTTGATGAAAATGCTAGTCTCTTGTTTTTAAAGTTAAGGAAGTTTTGCAGGTATGTGATCATATAAACCATGTCTATTACAGAGTTACAAATCATATTTGGATGATGAAATTGATGAGGGATTTTGGTTGGGGTACATGTTTGTTGGGTACATGGTTGAGATAAGTAGTTGATGAGTTGGCACATATACGAGGTGTATAGTCGATGATGTCGGTACATA
The DNA here is from genome assembly GCA_009831015.1 of Picea engelmannii. Taxonomy (NCBI): domain Eukaryota; kingdom Viridiplantae; phylum Streptophyta; class Pinopsida; order Pinales; family Pinaceae; genus Picea; species Picea engelmannii. The sequence goes on along the minus strand of ML782683.1, from coordinate 833,132 downwards.
TTGATGAGTCATAGTTGATGAGTAGTTGATGCATGATTGGTACATACTTGGTACATGGTTGGATGCACCTGTTTATGTTACAGGTTGATCACAGGTTGTTTGATAGAAGGTGGTGCATGGTTGATGCACTTTTTCCTAGTACAGGTTGATTACGGGTTGATGCACGGTTCAGGTTATTGGTATAGGTTTTTTGGTGTAGGTTGATTGGTACATGTTTACAATAGTATATCTCACAGTGATAGTGTGATAGTGGTTCCATCATTCTACTTATAAGTTAGGGCGGTTGGATGGGGAAAGGACAGGTGGTTGTAGCCACCTTCTGTTTGTAGTCGGAGAACATAGGGGGTTGTAGCCTCCTTTTGGTTGTAGCAAGATAATTGGGAAGTTGGAGCTTCCCTCAGGTTATATCCTGAGAAAATAGGGTGTTGGAGCCTCCTTCCAGTTGCAACTGGAAAACAAAGGAAGTTGGTGCTTCCAATGAATGTAATTCTTCAAGACATATAAGAAAAAGAATTATGTGGTTTTCTACCTCATTGGGTTTCCAAGTAAGGCACTGGTGTACTATGTATTTGTATGATTGTTCATTTGTTCATTTCTTATTTACTCTGCAGTTATTGGATGATAATTCTACATTGATATAACACTTGGATTATATGGTTAAAAATTATTAAACTGATCTATTACTGATTCACCCTCCCTCTTAGTAATCCAACACAACATACTATAACTTGTGATTGAATATTGATGGCATCCCACTTAGGAACCTTTAAATATTGAATTTTTCATCCTTGATGAAGTCAACAAACTTTAATAGTTCTAAAAATCTCCTTTCATACTCATCCATGGTCATACTCCCAAGCTTGAGCTCAAAGAAATCCTTCATCTTCCTATCATAATAATGCTTGGTCAGGTATTCCTTATGAAAGTAATTATTGAACTACATCCAAGTGTTTGTCTTCTCATTAATATGTTGTACTTGCGCAATATGGTCCCATCACATTCATGCTTTTCCCTTCAACTCATAAATGACAATTCTTCCTTCTTTCCGTGAGGAAAGTTTGTGCAATTAAAAGTATCTCCTCATCCCCAACAACCAAGTCTTTTCATATTCACCTTTATTGTGCTCAACATAAAAGGTAGGAGGTTTAATCTTATTAATTTATCCTTGTATTTAATCCACTCCAGACCTCCTCTTATTCTTCTTGACAAGATATATACTTGTAGTGTTGTATTCCCTTCTAGTTGAGTGCCTTGGTGAATGGTGATGATGTCTCATGCACTTCAAAATTCTTTCCTTATGGAAAGAGATCTATGATTCTTGGAATTTCTTGATTCTGTATCCTTAGCCATTTTCTGTTCTATTCTATCCAAGCTCTACAAGAGCTTGATTTTGAATCCATATTGTTGTTCCTTAGCCATCATAAGTCTCTCTTTATTAGCCTTATAGCTTTGCAAATCTCCTTATAGACTTCTTCTTGGTTCTATCTGTGCCCTTGGTTCTATAAAATGTGCATGCAACAAGACTTGTTACACCACAATAATTAAACAAATCTATCATTTTATGCACCATTCTTCCCTTTAAATGCACCCAAAATATCATTTCTGATTTCTTGTGAGTTTTACTGCCCATTTACATTTGTAGGTGAATACATGGACTCCTCTGTCCAATACCTTTCCAATGGATACTCTCTTTCTCAATTATGAGTCTTGAGAAGAATGTTATTGATGACAGGAGAAATGAAAGGAATATCATATATGAAAGGATATCCATTAGCACATGCAACATAGCTTCAACAATCAACCATTGTTGTTTCATTCCTTCATATTTAATATTGACCATTGGTCTGTTATTGCTGGACATCAGAACGCTCGACAAGACCCTCATACTTAGAAATTGTCCAACCTGGACTTTGATTCAATCTCATTCATCAAAAAATTTCTCCCATACTCAGAAATTTCTTAATTTTGTCATAGGTTCATAACCCATTCTCTATTCTTGTTACTTTTTTGTGGCCTAGAAAATACACCCACATGTTCTACCATCTTCATTTCACATCAATACTTATAAACTTTTCCGAGCATTTCACTGCGGGTCTAAGGAATTTTCCCGATTCACTTGTTTATATCTATGACCCCATTCGTCCAACCGATTCCTCATACTTAGACAATTTTATATAATTCGCTATGCTTTGTGATGTCTTGATACTTAGACAATTTTAAATATCTCATCATGGGTGTAAGGAATTTTCCTGATTCACTTGTCTATATATGTATCCCCTTATGTTTGACCGATTCTTCATACTTATACCATTTCATATAATTTACTGTTCTCTGTAATGTCTTGATACTTATTAAATTTTCAAGATCTGAGCATGGGTCTGAAGGTAAGGTTCCATTGGATAGGCATGTGCCCCACCACCATAGATCCACATCACCTACCACCTACCACACCAGCCACCATCTCCCTTCCACCATGATAGTACATGTCACCATTCTTCCACATCACTTGACATGTGATATTCACATCATGTTGATGTCACTGTACAGAAAAAAACCCAAAATTTTCCAATTTTCCAAAATTTCTCATTTTTTGATTTTTCCTAATTTCCCAATTTCTTTCCTCGGTCGTCATTGAAGATATGTAAATATCAAATTTGGCCAATTAAAAGCTCAAAATTCGTGAATGAATATTTAATTGGGAATATTTAATCTCTCGGCTAGAATTTCTTCAATTACTTGTGAGTTTTTCCCAAATTTGCAACAATAATTTTATCAAACAGTTTGTAGACGTACTCTAAAAATTAAATTTATGTAATTTTTCATCCTTAACACTCTATTATCCAGCCCTTGCAGGCTCAATGTTGAAACCTTGAGCTTTGATACCACATTGTAAAGTCCCCAGCCACCTAGGCTGAGCCATGCTATGCAAAAACTCGACTTCTGTCACAATTGCATTTTCAAATTCTCTTTGAATGTCCCTTATGACTCTGATACCATGTTATAACATACCCCATTACCATCAACCCATACATTTTCTCTGACACCATTTAATTAATAACATGCTATGCATATGGATTTATGCAATGCAAACAACATGCAATCCATGCATCATCATGAACAATTATAATAACATGATTAAATATATTACATAGAGAAATTAGCATGTAAATACACATAAAATAACACTTATATTTTAATTAAAAACATTGACTAGTTGCAGACCTCAGACACTCGTCCCAATCATAGACTTTGATGCTCCTTTCATCATGGACCTGGACACGTGGGAGATTCAAATTGATCCATGTCAACGCTGAAGTGTGGTTAGGCTTGATATGGTTGCAAGAATCCCAATGTGCCTTCTATGTGTAGGCAATGATCCTTGACATCTTAAAAAATATGCATTATTGATGCATCATGCTATCGTTGTATTTCTCAGTGTCGAGTTGGACTACTATGTTGGCTCCATGTGGTGATGCATGGATGGAAAAATATGTGTTGTGTTGGAGGATATACAACCTGGTGTGACCAGAATACCATTCTCACAATCCTAGGGGAGTGGTTTTAATTTTCATATCCTACCATGCGACACCATCCATTCTTCAACACATGGCTCCTAAAACTACCGTTGCACCCCAAGTGCACATTAAATCCTGTGTTTTTTTCCGATGTGACATGCATTCTCAGCCGTAGATTAGGCTTTGTTATTGTTGTTGGATGATGGTAGATTAGGCTCGGTTGTTTTCGTTGGATGATGGGGCACGCATTGTTTTTATGATATAACTCTATTTGAAAAGTGGATTAAGCCTATTTTGGGTGTTATTATACCTCTTATAAAATCTTGATAAGTTCGTAGGATCTGAAAACTCGGCCTTGGACCCTTAGGAATTCATTTTCCCGTGATTCGTGATTCCTTCAGGGCGCTCGAGTGTAGTTTAACTTATCTCGATACATGAGCTCTATGAGCTCACCTTCCACATATAATTTTCTCTAATTTAGCCTCATGATCTTGATTGGTACTCATATCAGTGGCTAGGTTAAACATGGTATTATCACTTCAATTGAATTGGATGGAGTTGCACCATAAAAAATTGTAGAGTTCCAAGGAGGAACTGGAGAAGATTTGAAGCAATCTATTGATAATATGGAAAAAAAAAAAAAATCAGAGTTGAAAAAGAGGATAAAAGAGTTAGAAGTTGTCTTGATATGACCATTGTTTTCCAAACCTTTGAATTCAATCCAACTTGCATTTATGTTAGAGAATGTCCCATAAAGAAATAGAAAATATAAAGGCTCATCAAGCTTATTACAAGCAATAACAAAATATGTTGGTGATGCCATACAAAAGAGAATTGATATAATTCAAGAAAAAATGGTGCTTGGTCAAAGTGTTTCTAATTTTTCATCAAGGATACAAAATTTCAAGGAATACTTGCAAAAGGATCTAGAAAATGATCAATGATTTTATAGAGAAGTTGTGAATACATTCTCAGCTAAAGTCTCGAGCTTAAGTGTAGTTCACATAAAAGAAAAAAAAAATTCCTTCAACTTATCGAATGAAACAAGTCAATGCATGTTGGCTCAAAAGAATTAAAGAGTTGAAATAAACCATAAATGAGATTGATGTTTTGAGAAATAAAAAAAGTAATTTGTTTCTTAAACTTGTTAAGCTTACAAAGGAGCTTAATGGTCACAATTTATTAATGGATACCATGATTTTATCAAAAGAATCCTTAATGGGACAACTTAATGCATTAAAATTTGCATAGTCAAATGAATTTACTGAAACAATAGACTTTTTTGAAGAAGAAGTTTCATTATATCAACAAGAATGATGAAGTTTATGACATAATGCATCAATAGAGATGGATTTGAGAGAATTTGAAAATCAATTATTTGAAATTAAAACAAAACATGAAATCACTGTAGCATCTTTGAGGGAGTATACCTAGGAGTGGTTGAAAAAGACATTAATTGAAATTACTGAACCAAAAAATCAAGTAACAGTTGCAACAATTATACCACCTCAACCACAATGTGCAACTATAAAGAAACAACTACAAGCAAGTAAAGGGTTATAAGAGATTTCCATCACAACGAGTCAATCAACAACTTTGGTCCCTCTTTTTTGTGTCTATTTATTCCACAATCATTTGGCATATTGACTTCTATTTCTTAGTATTTTGTAAAAACTAGGATGACCCTTGATTGTTTTCTTCTTATATTTTAGGTCTTTTCATTTTATGGTCAGTTGGAGACCAATCCCACTCTTCTTTCAAGGGAGAATGCATATATTTTATTTAAAGACATTTACTTTGTATTTAAATATTTATATTATTTTTTGAGACTCCTAGAGAACTACTTGGGGATACTACACTATTGTATTCTCAAAGAATTTAATGTGAAGCTTTAGTTTCCAAATGTTTTATCCATATTAATATTTTTTGTGCCTAATAGAATGATCATTTAAAGTTCTATTATATATGTGGTCCATTTCTCTTATCTATTTACTATGAATATCAATTACTATCTTAATGAATGTTGTGATGGAAATATCAACCTCTTATTTATCATACTCATTTTCTTTATTTGCATTGTAAAATATTGTATATATGGTTTTCTTTTAAAGATACATGGTCCCAATTTCAGGTACCATTTTGAATGTGAATATCAACTTTTACAAAGTTTGCTCCTTTTTAGATTTTGTTTTTATTTTTGCTTGTAAGTTTATAAGAAAAATAGCAGTACCACCTCTCTAAAAATGTAAGGGGATTCATATCCTTGTGAGGTTGACCCTGAGACCGTAAAATAGTCTCTTAGATCAGCACTCCTACTAGAACACCATATGAAGGTTTGGAAGGATCACCCAAACCTTAGTAGGCAAGAGTGAATCGATGGCCCATTCTTTTAGCACTAAACTTGAAGTATCCTAGCCCCACACTTAGGTGAAAATCCCTCCAATCATTCTTCAAACGAAAATTGAAAAAAAATACAACCTCAAGCCAAAGTATGCAACTCTATTCATACCACAACGCCTCCATCCAATTAACATCAATCCAATCCCTTAAAACCAAAGTACTCACATTTTTCCCACAAAATCTACCAACTTTCGTTCTACCCAACAACTAAAAGTATCGACTATGGACTGATTTCCACGTCTTCCCCTACCACCATATTATTTCTCTCCTTCTTGACCTTCCCTCACCTTTTCTTAGAAATCAAATTCTTTAGGGAATTATCCTCCGTTTACCACCTTAAGTCTTCTTTTGTGCACGTCCAACAAAGATGAGCCACCAACTTGTAAAAGGGCAGAATGGACCCGAGGAGAATCACTTGTCGATCCATTGAGAGAAGGATCCTACACAGAATGAGTTAAACCCGGTGATGTACCTAGCCCCTTCACCCCCTCAAAAATTGAATGTATTATGACCTTGGGAGGCGCAACGTTAAGAAGGAACAATAGTTTGAAGGCGCAACAGCCGCAACAATATAGAAAATAGTACATTTGACATAATCGGATGGCCCCACAACAACCTCGGAAAGATCCCTCCTTCTATGTCATCCGCCATCACCTATAAGGACCTATGCGCTAACGAGCGCCTTGCTCATAGCTACCGCCGCCATCAAAACACGAGAGCTAAACCAAAACCTAGGTTCCATGAGTAACCACTTTTTTCTAGAAAAATATAGGACAAGATAACTAAATTGTATTTAGTTAATCCCATTTAGTTTGGGTGGTTGGGACGAATGTTGTTATTGTACCACCATTTCCACTAAGAATATATTGAGATGTTTACAAGCTTTGTGTTCTAAATATTTTAGAGTTTACTTTAGCTACCATCAACATCATAATCATTAATTAGTTATCCTTTTTTAATTAATTTTCCAAGCTAAATTAATGAATATAATTTGCAAATGAAAATTCATATTTAAGGTAACTAGTATAAAGTACTTACAGTATTTTGTGTTACTTAGTGTTATAATGTGAATTTAGAATTATATATATATAGAGAACATCATAATCATTAATTAGTTATCCTTTTTTAATTAATTTTCCAAGCTAAATTAATGAATATAATTTGCAAATGAAAATTCATATTTAAGGTAACTAGTATAAAGTACTTACAGTATTTGGTGTTACTTAGTGTTATAATGTGAATTTAGAATTATATATAGAGAGAGAGAGGGGTCAAGAGGTATTTTTAACCTATGAAAAATATATAAATATTAAGGGGGTTTAGAGTTAGATATTGAAAAATTTATAATTCACTAAGGAGTCGGTGAGTTGAGGGATTCAATAGGCATATTTAGATTAGAATGGTCTCTAGTGTATTTGTTCTCTTTCAATGATCTTCATCCATTTTATTATTTGATATTAAATACTATCTATCCAACACAAGAAGATCTTACATATTGATGCAGGAGCATCTACAACGCCATGACGCGAGCCAGCGTGGAGGGAAGAGAAGGACAACTGGACAGCACCAACGCATACATTTTTGAATCACGATCAAGATTGTTGCACCGTCGTTTGAATGAACACATTCATATGAAGCGCACTTGTATTGTAATGTAGATACAAAGACATTAAATAGTTTTAATGCTGGTAGATAGGGTTAGTTGTAGATTAGACAGTTTCATTTTCCAGGAGGGAAAACGAATATAGGCACCCTCCTTGTACATTGTATAATAATTATCCTGAGAATTATTCAGCATTAGCATAGAGAGCAATAGAGAACAGAGAAGAGAGTTTGTGAAGAAACCCCATGTACAGATTGAATTAATAGAAGAAAGCTCTTGATTCAATTCCATGGTTGTGTTTGAGTTCTGTGTGTTGTTGATATTATTTTGTTGCATACTTGCCTCTTTATATGCTTATCTTCTATATGCTGCTTATGTGATTGCATATCAGGTTCGAAACCTGAGAGAATTAGTGAATGAGTTTCAATCGTTTCTCTGTTTGAGCCAGGAGATTCCTGCATAGAGTGCAGTCGAATTCCTCCACATAGAGTGCGTCGAGGAGGCTCTACAGTTAAACTCTCATTCTCGTTCAACCCGGAGTTGATTTGATTATTCGAGCCGTGCAGGTAAGTGCAGGTCGAACCGAACTTCCAGTAGCAAGTCTGTGAATGGAAAGGTCGGGTTGTTGTGACTGCGAGTGCATAGAACCTGAAAATCTTCAGCATCGTTGAAGGTTGGCGAAGGTCGAGGTCGAGCACAGGGAGAGTGTTCAAGGGAGCTCTGAAGGAGTCAGAGTTGCAGAAGCTCACGAGGGATAGCGCTTTTGCTTCTCGGTGGGAGCAGACCACAGTGAAGTTCATACAGAGCGAAGGTGGTGAAGCGGAGAACTCTTCAAAAGGAAGAGAATCGACGACTTGAAGCTGTCAAGCAGATCTTCGAAACCCCGCAGACCGTCAGATCGCGGAGGAGCTGCGAGGGAGTTAACTCGCAGGCGCATGGAGGAGCTTCTTTTCCATCGCATATCGGCAAATCGAGGTTGACGAGTGCAAGAGGAACATGCACGTCGAAGTCGCGAGTCGCGATTTCCCAATTTAGTCGGAGCCGTCGATCAGGGTAGGGACGTGTGGCATTGGATCCCGGGAGAGTCGGGGTTCGGCACTCGGCGATTTCGACGACAGGAACTTTGTGTCGTGGATTCACGATCCGCGAAATCCCGAAGTGACGTGGCCACGTGGGACCCCAGGGAGTAAGTGGAGGACAGGTGGCACGGTCACGGGGAATCAACATCTCGGCACTCGGGGTTTGCAAGCACCAAAGGTCGACCTCACGGATAACATTTCCCGAGAGGAAAAATCCTCGATACAGAGCGTTGACTGTTGACCGTCGGCGTTCGGGACTCGGCGATTGAGTGACCGAGAGCAGTGTTACGAGCCTCGCGATATCGCGAGACCCGATCTCCCGATACGCAAAGAGCAGATTCGGCGAGGAGTATCATGTGGGAACAAAGGCTCCCGAGGGGAGTTGGAAGAGCTTGGACTCTTCGGGCCTGTGAGTTAAAGAAGGTCCTGGTGGAGCGATTGATTGCTGTGAGAGCACGGTTGTGCCACATATACACTAACATTTCAACATTTAAGATCAAGGATTTGACAAAAATATGAAAAATTTAATAGAAAGACTTTGTAACAAATTCTCATTAGATATATGTAAATAAATGGTTATAAAAATATATGCATATATCTTCTATAGATGAGTTTCCACCATCCTCATATAGGGATTATAAGAGTTCTCATTTCACCATAGTACTCGTACAAATAATAGGGATATTAAACATGTGACACATAAGAAACTTTGACTAAGACAATTATTTTTGCATAAAACTTGATTTTTGATGTTAAACAAGTTTGTTTTGTTTGTAATATATGTTTTCTTATATATATATATATATATATATATATATATATATATAAAAGTTTGTTTGTAAATGGTTCAAAATTCATTTAACATGTAAAATTTTATTTTGACTTGTATTTTTTTATAATTTTCAAAAATGTTAAAAATAAAACAAATTGTAATTTTTGGGAACTTATAAAGTGGACTTGAGAATATATTTTTTCTATATGAATATATTGAAGCATACTCTTGTTATACTTCAACATTACAATTTTGGATTTTATCGAGAAATCATTTTGAAATGATTTTTTTTCACTAAAAAATGACATATTAAGATAATCTACAATTCTTCCGCAAGAAAGAAGATTTTCATGGACAAGTTAGTCATATGAATTTTTTTTATACAATGGATAATGACAAGTTGAAAATCTAAATTTGGACTTGGAATAAAACTTGGACATTTGTAAAATTAATTAAAATTGGTGAAAAGAGTGAATATTTTGGACATTCTAAGACATGGATTTTGTAAGTAACGTTGTTGACTTCAACCATATACATTTGGAATCTAATATATATATATATATATATATATATATATATATATATATATATTTGCATGCATTTCCTTGAGAATGTAGTTGAGTCTTTGATTTAATTTGTTAGAATTCATTTACCTCAATTTTTTATATATTTAATTTTTGATAGTGTTATAATTATTTAGAATGAAATATTATTATGTAATGACAATAAAATATATATTTCATGTTTACACTTAATATTTCATTTAAATATCCCTGGATGCAGTGCCACATAGAACAGGGAGGACACACAGGGATGAGCTCGACAAGGCCATAAATATTGGCCGTCGACTCCCATCTCCTCATCATTAAGATGGGAGTGAGCTCGAGTAGCCAAAACCAGAGGATGAGGCCTCTCGCGTGAGCGAAGAGGACAAAGGACCAATGCACTAAGGGCATGGACTTAATGGCCAAGGCTTTCAAAGTCACCTTCATCCTTATTAGTCGCTCTGATGGTTATGCAATGCATTTGGAAGCTGAGCAGCCGAAGGATGAAACTTCGGAGCACTGGTGCAGAGACACTTACTCTTTTGGCATTTTGGTTATAGCTTTGCTCCTCTACATTCCAAGAGAAAGAGGACGACCACATAGAGGCATTGTGTGGTATGCATTTGACTCCCGCAGAAAGAGGCAGAAGAAGTTTGAAAGAGTGTTTGATATGGTGCACACTCGACGAACCAGGAATCCTTGGATGCCTCCCATGACTTATGTGGAGGAGATTGTTCCAGATGAACCCATCTAGGTTCCTCTAGAACAACTCCTCTTCACTGTTCCGGATAATTGGGATCCCCCCACCTGTTTCGTGGACGAAGCCAAGCGTCACGATCTAGGAACGAAGCAGAGTCACAAGGAAGGTGACCCAGCATGGGAACACACAACTTTCTATGTCAAGGAAGAATTCTTGGGTAGCACAGAAGAGAGGGAAAATTCAGTAAGAGATGAATTTTTAGAGGAAGCGGCTCAGCAGGATGAGCAACAAGGACATAAAGGCGATAGAGAAAATGAAGAAGCGGAGGGTAGCGGCATACATAATACAATTCCCCTCTCCTTCATTTAGGGTGAATGGCAGGACCAACCTCCAATCCTCCACCCAGAGCACCTGACACTGATCTTTGAAATGTGCAGCATGGTGGACGACCAAATATACAGGGCCCTCCAAGTCAGCCAATGCCTCGACATGATGTATGCTGCATAATCCAACACACCTCCAAGCCGACAATGCCCTACATGCACACAACCCTTCTCGCTTCTAGCTAGATTGGGAAAGAATGACAAAGTCAATGAGGACACCAGGTAACTGGTTATGTGAATGTTCATGATTAAAATTTTTCTTTTGTTTCAAACTAGAGCTCTAGCTCAGTTAGAATATCATTATCATGTTAGTAGTAAGTTATGGTATAGTCTGAAACTAATGGCGGCCATACATCCTGGTTTCCTTCGGGCAAGACAGATGACGGCCTCGTTCTTTTTGTGAGAAAACAAGTGGCATGGATAGCTAGTTGTCCCGGTTTCCTTTTTAGGTGGGACAATTGACACTCCAAAAAACTCTGTAAGCATGCACTTTTAATATAACAGGATCCTCCCCTTTTTTACTTATATATATATATATATATATATATATATATATATATATATATATATATTCCATTTAAAGATGAAATTATTAGATTCACATGTAATGAATCAACTTCCAATCCATTTTTTAAAAATGTTGAGAAATAAGAGAAATGGGCTTTTGTTCCATTGGGTGTGGAAGTGTAAAGAGACTCTTGGACTTGGATCTAGATTTTTTTGAGAATGGATTAGTGCAAGTTTAAGCCATTCTATTAGATGTAATGAGTTATAGAGGTTTTTAAATCCTTTAAGTTTAGAATTAAAAATGAGAAATTGTAGTTGTGAAGTTTCTCTATTTTAATTTTAATTTTAATTTTCTTGTGAGCATGTGTTTGTCCTATGTGTCTTTGAAGTGCATAAAAAAAATGGATATCTAACACATTCAATAAAAAGGGAGAGTTTTTAATTTAAAATATTTATTGTAAACATGGTTTAATTAAAAGCTTTTAACATGCACTCTTTAATTTATATAGTGAAATTAAATATATCATTTAATATTGTATTTCATAAACACATTTGATATGCCATAAAACATTAATGTTTAGGATGTAGATATTCTTTGACTTGGTCACTATTATTTTGAATTAAATAGTTTATTAAGAGAGAAAAAGTGTATTACAAACTATGTAAAGAAAATGAGTGTCATTGTAGTGGTGAAATACACTGAGTGTCAACACCTCAATTATTGTAGAAACATAGTCAATTCAATTTTTTATTCCATATTGTAGTATTGAGAAGATATCTTCATTTTTTAATTTTGTTATTGAAGTTGAGTTATTCCAACTAATCACATATATTTTGTATAAGACTTGAATGCCCATAAATATGGAGATGATTTACATATTTTCTTAGCCAAAAAA
>ML782683.1:804528-819938 GCA_009831015.1 Picea engelmannii | reverse complement strand
TATATATATATATATAAAACAAGACTAAGTTACATACAATCTTTATCTATGGTAAGTCATGGGTTCAGATAAAAATAAGATGTGTAAAAGTACTTAGTCACTCTTCAAAACCATTAGTTAAAGATATATTCTAAAAATATTATTTGGTTATGATATCTAGAAGTTCTTTTCAATTATTATTAAGTTAAGTTTAAAATTTTTATATCAAAATTAATTAAATTATTAATTGGATAGAATTTTAATAATTTAAATGAAAATTGTTAGTCACGGGTTCATATAGAGATAAGATGTGCAAAACTACTTAGTCATTCTTCAAAACAATTAGTTAAAGATGTATTTTAAAAATATTATTTGATTATGATAGGTAGAAGCTCTTTTCAATTATTATTAAATTAAATTTAAATTTTTTATATGAAAATTAAATAAATTATTAATTGAATAGAATTTTAACAGTTTAGATGAAAGTTGTTGTTCTCTTTAATTTAGGTTTTAATTTTATTTAAATAAATTAAATAAATATATTTAATTGAAAAAACTTTAAATCATCTTTTACAATTTTTAAAAATATTTCTTAGTATATTTAAAAATCTAACTTTTAAAATATTTAAATAAAATCAAAGAAAATAATTATCTTTCTATAATTCATAAGAGATAGCAAATAAAACCTGAATTACAACAACAAAATGTTAAACACATAAATATAAATTTAACTAAATTTAAGATTAAATTATTATTAACAGAGGAAGTAAGATCCTTAGTTAAGGATTCCCCAATCCAATTGATATATATAAAACAAAGATTTTACAAACTTATGAGAGTGAACAATATAATAAACATGAACGACTTCCTTTTTTCATAATATATTTTACAAGGTAAGCTAAATTGTACTTAATTAATTTGGTTTTGGTGTTATCCTCTCATTTAATTTTAATTCCCAACTATAAATTGTACTTAATTAATTTGGTTTTGGTGTTATCCTTCCACCTAATTTCAATTCCCAAAATTTTCAAAAACTGAAAATTATTATTTTTTTAGAACTTACAACTTCCACTTGAAAACGAATTTATTCCATATGAGAATATTGAACCATTCATGTTATACTTTTAACATGGCAACTTTTCCTTTTTCTCAATAAATTATTTTGATATAATTTTCTTGCATTAAAAAAATTACATATCAATAATTTTTCAAAAAAAAAAAAGATTTTTCATGTTTTCTAAAAAAGTCATTTTTTCAATTAGATGGAAAAACTAATCATATGAGAAGATATATTATGCAATAGACACTCACAATTTGAAAATTCAAATAAACTTACATTTCTAAAACATGTCGAAATTGGTGAAAAGAGTGAAATTGTTGATTTTGTGATTGATTATGTGCAATTAAGGTATATTTTAGAGATTCTAAAATACTTGATTTTATTTACAATAATTTATTTTTATCAATTTTTTTATATATTTGATTTTTAAAAATTTTATAATTATTTAAAATAAAATGTTTTTTTTTTTTTTTTTTTAATTTCAATGAAAACTCTATTTCATATTTATACTAAATATTTCATTAAGATATGAAACGATTGAATTACCACGTAATGAATGAAGTTCCAATATATTTGTTTGTTTTAAATGTTATGAACTAAGAGAAACAAAATGTAGGTCCTCTTAGAGTGGAAGTGTAAAGAGGCATTTGGCTATGGCTCTAGATGTAATGAGTTCTAGATGTTTTTAAATTATGTATGTTTGCAATAAAAATGGACAATTATGGTTGTGAATTTCTTTAGTTTGAATTTTAATTGTAATTTTCATGTTAATATGTGCTTTTCTTATATAAATTTGGATTGCAAGTTATAGGTTCAGTATCACAATATTATAAAAAATGAATATCTAAATATTTAATGAAAATATATAGTTTTTAAATTGAAAGTATTTATTATAAAAAGAATAATTTTAGAAAATATATAGAGAGAGAGAGATATGATGATGATGATTATTGACATCCACTAAGATCGAATTGGTCTATCAGAACTTAAGAAGTAATTGATTAATGGTGATTCTTTAGAATTTTGTTTTTGTACTCTAAAAGAATTAAGATAAGATTTTCAAGGCCACCATACTTTTGTTGAGTTAAAAGGTTAGGGAGGTTGGTAGTGTGACAGATATTTTGAAAATGAGATCTAATATAGGTATAGGATAAAAAATATAAGAGAAAGTGTTTTTCATCTTCAACCTTCTTAGTGTCATAAAGGTGACAGACTCTTTCATCCCATGACATTTTAGGAATTGACTAATGCTTAGTTTCACTATGGAGCTCATGAGAATTTTTTCTTATCTTAGTAATGTTTTTTTTTTCTTTACACTTGGAAAACCAGATAGATAATTTTGGTCTTCTAGATTAGGTTTGATTACATCCTTATAATACCTTAATTTTCTTTTTTTCTCTAACTCTTTATCACACCACATTTTCTCCTTAAATTTTGATTTGAATTTTTTTTTAATAGTGTCTTTATTCTGCAAAATTATGTCTTCCATGATTCCTCAATAGTTTAGTCAAGACCAAGTGTCTTTATGCCATCCTTGCTTAAGTCGATGGTGGTTATGACTCGATTTTGAAGCAATTTTGGGATTCCTCTTGTATTCCATGTTGTTTAACTTGTTCTTATACATTAGGTATCTACTCATAACCATGCTCTCAATGGGGGAGAGGCTTGCTTCTAAGAGGAGGATGAGATAGGACGTATTTCCTTTAATTTTGAGATTATAGGTTATAAAATTCTTTTGTATTTGCTCTATCTTTCTCTAGGATTCACGAGAGATACTACATCCCCATACTTCACATCCGTTAAGAATAACAGGTGTAACAAGAGTCTCAAAGATTAGTTTATTCTTATCCCAATTCTAAAGATCAGCTGATTTACAATTGTTTTCAAGCCCATAATAAGCTTTGCATCCCCCAATAATCATTTTCTCAATGTTATAATTCCAATTAAGTTTGTGGTGAATATCAATTCCAAGATATTTGTATGAAGTCACTTCCTCCAAGTTGTTTTTTTCATATACGAAGGTATCATAAGGGATCTTATTGGATTTAATAATCATGACCTTAGTCTTATTAGTATTAACAATCATACCCATATTGGAACAAAAAACCTTGAGAAATCTTAATTGGTTTTCAATATCATGGGGACTCCTTGCCATAAGAACGATATCATCAACATAAAGACGAAGATTGATGACTATACCAATGAGATTAGGGCCGACAAAACCTTCTTTTTCCAAGCAATCTTCTAACTTGTCAATGTATATTCCAAAAAGGGTAGGGTACAAGGGACAACCTTGTTTGACTCTGATATTGCACTTAATCTCTTTTGACCAGCCCTCGGTGTTTTTAAACTTAGCAATAACATTCTCATACATCTTTATTGCAACAACCCTAAACTACAGAGACACTTGTACCTCTTCCAACCTATTCCAAAGGATTTTCCTAGGAACCATGTCAACAGTTTTTCTAAAGTCAACAAAACAACAAAAAAGATTGGTTTTAGTATTGTGGTAACAAGAAACAGTTGAATGATATCTCCTAAACGCGACCTATCCTTTAACTCTTTTACCATGAATTTTTAGCCAAAAGCTAATCTTCTTTTTATAGATATCCCATAAAAGTTTTAATTAAATAAAAAAATAAAAAAAATCTATATTTTAATATAAAGTTTATATATATATATATATATATATTAGATATTTAATAAGAAACAAATAAATAGAAAATCAACATTAAAAAGAACATCAAACTCAAGTCACTTTTCAATAAAAAGTTATGGGTTGATATCCCATAAAAGTTTTAATTCAATAAAAAAAAATAATATCTATATTTTAATATAAAGTTTATATATATATATATATATATATATTTTTAGTAATTAGATATTTAATAAGAAACAAATAAATAGAAAATCAACATTAAAGAACATCAAATTCAAGTCACTTTTCAATAAAAAGTTATGAATTCAAGTCACTTTTCAATAAAAAGTTATGGGTTCATATAGAAATAATTGTTATGTATTTTGTGTACTTTGAGAAATAAAGAGAAAATCAACAAAGTTATGGGTTCATATAGAAATAATTGTTATGTATTTTGTTTACTTTGAAAAATAAAGAGAAAATCAACATCTAACAACATCAAGTTAAATTCATTCTTCATTCATGAGAAGTTAACATCTAACAACATCAAGTTAAATTCATTCATCATTCATGAGAAGTTATGGATTCATATAGAAATAACTGTTATGTATTTAGTGTTGTTTGATATGGAAAAGTATGCAGTCACTCTTTGGGATTCATGAAAGGTGTGTTTCAAAAAAAAAAATTGTATTTAGTGAACGTCCCCAGCTGTCAATAGGCTTGGTAATGCCACTGTTCAGACGTTTCACTTAGCTTTGATACCAAACCGTAACATTTCTAACTAACACAGAGATTGGTTAATGTTAGTAGTGCGAAATATACATTTATATAATATATGCATTTTAATGAATTAGAACACTTAATCACAATAATCATAGAATTAATACTACCAGACACAAATAATGGAACTAAAAGTAGTTCATATACGTAACATAATGCATGATCACATTAAAGCATCACAAACATGCATAACATATAAATTAAGCACAAATTGATACTTATCTTTTCAATTGGAGTAACACCACCAAATGCATGAAGACCTTCCATGAACCTCCCAGCCTTAGACCACACTGTTCATCACTCTCAGCAGCAGGTCACCCCCAAGATGGGAATAACCTCCATCGGCCAAGGGATTCCTAGGCTAGGACAGGTTAAATTTAGGGAATTCACACAGTTAAAGAGGAAGGATTTCTCTCCCATGAGCCACCTATGCCCACTTCTCATAGACTCTCATTCCCCACATGCTTGTCCCACCCCAGGAGTATACACCTTCACTGTCACACAGTTCATCGACTACTTCACTTCCGTTGGCTTGGGCTTCAACAACAGGCTATACCAGAATTCTCAGAGCTCTATAGTAGCTACGAGGCTCCTTCCAGGACAACTCACCTCCTCAACACACTCTCTCACCTGGAGAGAGTTACTCACAGGCCTGACAACCTGCCTCTTCAATCCACACTGACCTCTCTTACCTGGAGAGAGTGTTTCTCAGTGGCCTAACAACATGCTTCTTCAACTCAGTTCTAGCATAGTGAGGAAAACAACCAAGCTCAAAAAGTAACAGACAATGACAACATGCCACACTCAATTAAGAAACTACATGGCCACAACAACTAACCAGGAAAACAGTTATGGACACCCAAACAATAACATTCGATGCTAAGGCATAGCAAGGCCTAGGCGATTACAAGATATGTCGAGCTTCTCAACAAAGCAAAACAGGCTGACTTCACAGTTCTGGTTTCAAAGGTCGATTGAAGAGGCCCAATAGCTTAGACGACAGATCAATCCACAAGTTTTTCCCCACTAGGTTCAAGGTGCGAGGTAAGAAAAAACATAGAGGTTGATGCGTAGGTCTCTAGTTTATACGGAGGATGGAAGAATGACCGCCCCCCAACATGAGTTGATGCTTCATCTTTAACTGCATGCACCCAGGTTGACACTATTGTAACATCCCCAACCACCAACAAGCCAGGAAATGCTACCACTGCGGAACATTCACACACACACACACACACACACAAATATATATATATATATATATCCAACATGCATTTTAATCGAAATTAAACACATAACACACCATTACTATTACCATTCAGATTCAAACAAGCTTAACAGTAAATCCACATGCAACAGAACACATGATAACAGTCAGGCATCAACAACAAAAACATGCATAACATATAAAATAAGAACAGACGGATACTTATCTTTTAAAATGGTGTAACACCACCAACTACATGCAGACCTTCTACAAACCTCCCAATCTTATACCACATCGCTCACCATGCTCAGCAGTTGGTCACCCTCGAGCTGGGACTAAGCTCCACCCAGGGTAAGGGAATCCTAGACTAGGTTAAGGTTACAGGAAGATTGCACAGTGTAACCGAAAGGATTCTCTCGAGGAGCCTTCTTATGCCCACTACTCATGGACTCTCATTTCCCACATGTTTGTTCCACTCGGGAGTATACACATTCACTATCAAATAGTCCATCAACTGCTTCACCTCCCTCTCAGGGTCTCGACAACATGACGAATCATGAATTCTCAGAGATCCGCAGCTGGTGCTGGACTCTCTCTGGGAGAAAACCACTTCCAAAAAAACTCTCTCACCTCGAGAGAGCTACTCATAGGCCTGACAACCTTCCTCTTCAACCATGGGATGGAAAACCTGCTTCTTCATCCACTTTCGACTCAGTTCCAACAAGGTACAGGTGACAAAAACAGTAACTGGTCAAAGCAACTCAGGAAAACAGAAGGCAACGAAAAACGGTCTAGGTACGAACTCTGGAAGAGCAGATATGCTTGGTTCAAGGATGACACAGGTCGGCTTCACGATTCTGGTTTTCAGAAGTGCGTGGTTATGCAAAGGTCAAAACATAGAGGCTTGACAGAATTCACATGAATCGAGAATGGAAAGCGAACATAGGCGGAGGTTGGAAGAATGACCAACGAACCCCCAATAGTTTTGGCTTTCAAAGTTATCACTGCATGCGCCCAGGTCGACACCTGTCTCTCTATAGTCGCATGCACTCCACATAGCATATGTTCCTTTTACAGGAGCTGGAGACAACACTTGATCGATTGTCCACCTTATCCTTTTAGGAAATAATAATAAATTATTATCCCCTTTAGAGGTAGGCCCACTAGCTTAGCCCCTAGGCCCAAACACTTAGCCTCCTCTCTTACCCAGCCTTGTGGAAGCTTAGTCCCCCATAACTCTTTCTTCGTGGTCGATCTACAAGCAACAGTGTTTATATTTTTTTATTAATGATTTTGCATAATTACATATACAAAACAGGCTCTTGGCCTTAGCATCCTAGGCTCTGTCGCCTAATCATCAAATAATCCTCGTAGCTTATTATAACTCGGCTCACCAACCTAAAAAACATGTTTACAATTCATAATTACAACTGGGGCTCTACCAGGGGATATTACAATCCCCTCCCCTTATTTTTGCATTGTCCTCAATGAAACTTGTTTATACATATATAATTCAAAAATTCTTCAAAAATCTCCAAGCTTTAGCTATTGGAAGCTCATTATCCATTTGATGGTCTACTTTCAAGCACCAATTCAGGTGTTCCATTTGCAGGTGAAACTTAATTGTTCTATTCCATAGGGCTGCTTCAGGAAATCATTCATCTTATTGTTCTTTGTTACATGATTCAATTAAACCTCATTGTAAGCACCCACTGGCTGTAGATCTACGACGTTCCACCCAGTCATAGATCTCACTGCTGGTGATTAGGGATGTTACAATTTGGTATCAGAGAAGTCAAGGTAAAGTTAAGAGATTTGGGTAGCATCATCCGGGCTATTGGAAATGTGTGCTTCAAAAAAAATATTTGATTATGATATGTAGATTTTTTTCTTAATTATTATTAAATTTAATTTAAAATATTATACTAAAACTAAATTAATCTTTAATTAGATGCATTTTGTTTAAAAAAACCTAGGGGCCGCCTACGGGCCGCCTACAGGTTGTTTGTGCCAAGGTTGTGCTTCCAGCTGGTCGTGGCAGCAGCAGGAGTTTATAGTGGCAGCTGCAAAAATTGATCCCGTGTCATGACAATCAGTTGTCAATTCCTCTAGTCAAACAAAAAAAAATAGTTTAAAAAATATTGTTATTTTTTTTTAACTTAGTTTAAATTTAAATCCCAGTTTACAATATGTTTATGTTTAATAAATACCTTGATAAATTAGTTAACTGATCTCCCCGATTTCTTTAGTTAAACAAAAAAAAAATTAGTTTAAAAGAAATTTCCGAATCTAGTTTAAATTTAAATCCCAGTTTATAATATGTTTAATAAGTAATTTGATAAATTGGTTAACTAACATAGTCTCGACCTTTGAAGAATACATTAAAGAATACCTTTAAAAACCTCACTCATAAAATAATGGAAGCAAATACATTTAATGGAAGAACTTTATCACTAATCAATAAAATTTGCCTGGATACAAATGAATTTGTCAAAAATATTCCAACGTAACCAATTTTCAAAACATTCAAGATCCATAACATCCATATTTACGCTTTCAAACTGCTTTCAGGAAAGAATACATCTCCCATTATTCTCTAAACGCATATTTTCACGCAACCAACTCAGTAAAAGGAAACTCCAAAATTACCGAAATGGAATATGAACATGGCTGAGCAAAGACATAATATATATAGAGATGGCAGACCATCACGGGAATTACATTAATGGAGTCATGTAACGTCTGAGCATCGGCCATGGCTCAAGGACTTGAGGAGCTCAATTTATAAATATAGATATAAATAGAAATTACTGAACCTCAGATTGGTTGGTTCATTAAAGATTGAGACGTTAAAATGACAGTTTTATTTTAACGAAAAGAATTAAATATATTTTTATAAACCAAAACGGTCTAGTTTTCAAGTTCCAGGTTAATGTGAAAAACCAGTTCACTCTGGTCATTCCCTTAAAACACCATAAACGTTCAAGAACTATTCAAGATTGGAAATTCTCCTACCACTGACCTGTAAATGTAAAATAGATTTAACCATATATATATGATTCATTCATTAATCCAAAGCAAATCTTCAAAATGGCATTCATCATTCTTTCATGTGATGGAAATTGTTTTGTTGGAATGGGCTCTTCATAGAGACTCTAAAATCATTCAGCTCTACCAGCTTCAGCTTAACATTTAAGTACGAGGTGGCCACATAAAAATTTTTGTAATTACAGGGGGAGATTGTTCTCTGCTTGAAAGAGTTGGGTGCGAAAAATTCACGCCGCACGAGAAGACGTATTAAGTTGTTTCGCCTTCTTGGGTGAATGAAGAATCTGACCATGAATCCCGCATTTTTCTATGGGGGCGGGACGAACGGAAGTTCAAATTCCACGATTTCCATCGCTGTTATAAATAACGTTCATGATCACAAAAGGTACACACACAATGAATAGATGGACTTTTTTCCAACACATACATATAAACATGAATAGAAAAATATAGAACTATCAGTCACTGACCTTCTGAACCCCGAGCATCCGGGAGTCGAGGACCAATGCCATGCAGTGACAAATTTACCACAACATTGCACAATAGAAACCCATATATCATTACATTACAGTTGAATCCTATTATGTATCTACCATGAACAAGAACATCATCTATCTTCCCAGAACAAGAACACTACAAATCATATAATTATGACAGAATATTCTTTGATTTAAATTTGAGTACCACATTGGATATTCATCGTATCGCATGAGTGTGGGATTGAACGTTCTCGACTGTTGCATCAAAACCTGCGAATGTTGAAGCAGATCACTGCTTAAAACTACATGATGAGAACTCCAGTATATAATTCTCTCAAATATGCTGATGCAGACCCCCTATTCCTCCTTTGGGCTGCACGACCTCTCAGACAGGATCCTCTGTTTCGGGAGCTGAAATAGCTCTTCTGGTTCCGAACTGGAACTTTTCGGACGACTATAGAGGTCCCTTATGAATGCTCACTTGGCTTTTCCAGGCACCAAGCATGAGCTCCCCACAGCGCGCGACCAAGGGCTATGACCAAGCGCCAAGTTGAAAAGGCATTTATCGGTGTCTCGTCTTCTAGTCTCCCAAACTCCCGGTAACCGAAATGTTGAGATGGCCCGGTGCTCACTCCTTCGGGATTTCGCGTTTTTCGAAATTCGGGCGTAAAGAAAGTTCTTGCTCCTTAGAACCTCCGGTATCTGAAATGCCGAAATAAAATGTCCCGACACTTTTCTCTTCAGGATTTTGTATCTCGCAAAATCAGGATACAAGGAATGTTCTTGCTCCTTGGGGTCTCCGGTCACCGAAAAGCCGAAGCTCCAAAAGACGAAATGCCATTTTTTCTTGGTGTCTGATCAATGGCTCATAACAATCCCTATGATCGACGACTCTTGTCAAATCACAATTTCGCTATTTCACGATTCGGGATTCCAAGAGATTGAACCTCTGTCTCTCCAAATTCCGGTACCCGAAGTCCCGAAGTGCACGACGAGTACTTCTGCCACTAACCTCCTCGCAGCTTCACCTGATCCAACGGTCTGTGGGGTTTTGACGTTCCTCCTCGACGATTCTCCACTGTCCGTTCGAATTTTCTGAACCTCCTACTGGATCTATGCAGAGTTAAGTCATGTGCTCCTTTCTTCAATCAGACGGCCTGCGAGGATTTCCACCATGATCCAACGCTTGATGACATTCTCCCTCCTGAGCTTTTTATTCGGTTTCGACTTAGGATATTTCCTAAGCCTGCGAAGACTCGGTCTTCGATCCTTCCAGGGAATGAATCTCTGGACTTCGACAACACTTCCAAATTGTTATCCCTCCTGAGCTCTGTCTGGTTTTGACGTCTATAACTCAGGTTCGCGACATTCTCTCCCTAGCTCGATGCATGGTTTGCAGAGCTCCTAATGAAGAGAGAACAATCCTACAACGTTCCCCCCTAGCTCAATGCACACCTTGCAAAGCTATCACTGAAGAGAAACAATTGAAACTAGAAGACAATATACAGTTCCATTCACTTCCTCATAAAACAGAAATTAACAAGAGATTTCACGCAACACCTTTTTTGGATCAATTTTCCATTCTGTTCTATTCATGAATGCCCACTGGCTACATAACATACAAAAATTACAATAGTTCAAAAAAAAACTGAGATTTCCTGCTTCAACGCAGTTCTCTTCCAGCTCCCGTTCTTCTTTCTACTCTCTTCTGCCGCTAACTGGACATACAACTTTTACATGACTAAAAATGTTCCTAGGGTTTCCCCTGGCTACTTGCTTACTCTAAACCTTATCCTACGCTATCTTAGTCGATT
Organism: Picea engelmannii; assembly: GCA_009831015.1. Lineage (NCBI taxonomy): Eukaryota > Viridiplantae > Streptophyta > Pinopsida > Pinales > Pinaceae > Picea > Picea engelmannii. The sequence continues at coordinate 808,933 of ML782683.1, read as the reverse complement.
GTTTTCCAAAGCCGAAGTGGGAGCTTCTGATCTTCTTACAATTTCAAAAACCATGCTTCAAAGGGAAAGATCTGGTGTCGGTTCAAGTGTGTCTTCGAAGGTGAATTCGGTGATGTGTGGAGGCGGATCCCAAAAATCAGTGAACTATCAGGTTTGAAGTTTCGAGAGTACTCCCACATGTTGGGTGGTCCCACCTTTGTGCACCTGCCAATGATGCTCCTGCATCATACTCCCCTTGATGAAAATTCATGGACTCCTGTCCATGAGCTCCTCCACTGACTTACCCTGCTTCTGGACAACAACTTTGTTTTCCCAATTGACATATTCTATTGGGCATCCCTTCCATTTGACCAGATACTCAAAATAAGTCTTCCTCCTGGTCTTCTTGCCAACCCATTGATCCAGAATCTTTTCCATCTGTAGCTTCTCTGCCACAGGCATATGCTTCTCCCACTGAATCTTACATTGATCTTCTGATCCTTCTCTGTCGTCTTTCCTATAAGGATACAAGTTTGAGACAATTCTCTTGGGTAGGCCGTGAAGTCGTACAACTTCTTTGAAAAACAGATTTGCAACATGTGTTGCATCATTGGTCTTTTGGCATGGGATGAAATGTGTCATCTTTGAAAACCTATCTACCACTACAAATATGGAATCGAATCCCCTTTTTGTCCTTGGCAATCCCAACATGAAATCCATGCTTATTGCATCCCAAGGTCTCTCTGGTATTGGTAATGGTTGGTATAACCTAGTGTTCTGTCATTTCCCTTTTACATGTTGATAGATCCTACATCTGTTCACAAATTTTATCACCTCTGTTCTCATACTTGGCCAGTAGTATGAACTGGTCAAATGTGCAAACATTTTATTGTGAACAAAATATCTAGCCAATCCTCCACTATTCTTCTCCTTCAGAAGATTATCCCTCATTGAACATCTTGATATGCACAACTAGTTTCAAATGAACAACAACCCTTCCTGGACCATGTACTCTATCCATCGACTTCTATCTCTCAGTACAGGGTTTGTACATGCTTCATAGGCCGCCTTGAAATCTGGGTCATCACGATACATATCCTTAAGGTGTTCAAACCCCAAGGTCTCCACTTAGAATTCCTACATAATTAAACATCTCCTGCTCAATGCGTCAGTAACCTTGTTAGCATTCCCAACAATATGTTTTATGACAAAAGTAAAATTTTACATAAACTCAACCCATTTTGCATGCCTCTGATTCAGTTTTTCTTGTCGGGTTATGAATTGTAAATATTGGTTATCTCTATACAAGACAAACTCCTTCGGGACAAGGTAATTTCTCCATTTCTTCAATGCTTGAATGATGACATAAAACTCCTTTTCATATGTGGAGTATTTACTCTTAGTCTCATTTAGTTTCTCACTTAAATAGGCTACAGGGATTTTATCCTGACTCAAGATGGCTCCTATCACAACTCCACTTGCATCACATCTTACCTGAAATGTCTTCCCAAAGTTTGGCAAGATCAAAATCTGTCGTTTTGTTATCTTCTCCTTCAGTATATTGAAGCTCCTTTCAGCCTCCTTTGTCCATTTAAAAGACTCGTGTCACTTCTTTATTGTATCCATCATTGGTGCACAAATCCCCCTGATGTCTCTAATGAACTTTCCGTAAAAACTTGCTAAACCATGAAATCTCCTTGCCTCAAATGTGCTCACGGCCATTCTCTGATTGCTTTCACCTTTTCTGGATCCATCTTCAATTCATTCGAAGATATCACAAAACCCAAATAAATGAGCTAGGTGCCTCATATGAAGCTCCCGGCCATTCTCTGATCGCTTTCACCTTTCCTATTGTAGCCTCCTCATCACTAGTGCTAGGTGCCTCATATGCTCCTCTTTAGTCTTGCTAAAGATCTATATGTCATCCAGATATACAACCACAAACTTGCCAATGAAATCCTTTAGAATTTCATTCATCATCCTCATAAAAGTACTTGGGGCGTTCGTTAAGCCAAACGGCATAACCAACCACTCATACAGGCCTTCATTAGTCTTAAAGGTTGTTTTCCATTCATCACCTTCTCTCATCCTAATCTGTTGATATCCACTTTTTAGATCTATTTTAGAAAAGAAATTTGCTTCACTTAAGAAGTCCATTAAATCATCCATTCTCGGTAAAGGAAATCTATACCTGATGGTGATCTTATTGATTTCTCTCGAGTCTGTGCACATTCTCCATCCTCCATCTTTCTTTGAGCTTAACACAGTTGGTACTGCACATGGGCTCAAACTTTCTCTGACCAAACCCTTATCCAACAATTCTTGGACTTGGTTCCTCACCTCCTTGTTCTCTCGAGGTCTTAATATGCACGCTGCCTTGTTTGGTAAGCTTTCTCCTAGTATCAAGTCAATATGATGATTGATACTCCTGATGGGCAGCAATGAGTTTGGCAACTTATCCAACACTATGTCCACAAAATTATCCAATAGATCCTGGACTTTTTTAGGTAGATCGTCCATTGATGTGCTCATGAGGATGACTTTGGGCTTCCTCACCACAACGAACTGCATCTCCTGTTCGCCCTTGACTTCTTTCAGGAGTTCCTTCCCACTCATGAGAAGTATGCTTGTGATGGCTTCATCCTTTGCTCTCTTCTCCTCCATCGGCAACAACATATGTGTCCTACCATTTTTGTCCAATGTATATGTATTCTTCCTTCCATCGTGAATGACATTTCTGTCAAACTTCCATGGTCTTCCCAATAAAATGTGGCATATGTCCATGGGAATTACATCACATTGGATTTCATCTTTATATCCTCCTATCTTAATTTCAACCAGGCATTGTTTAGTAATCATTACCTAGTGTCCTCTTTGCAGCCACGAGACTTTGTAGGGCTTTGGATGTGCAGTTGTATTCAGCTCCAATTTCTCCACCATCTCTGTGGATACTAGGTTGTCAGTACTCCCACTATCAATGATCACCTTGCAGATTCTATCCTTGGTCTTGCAAGATGTCCTAAAGAGATTGTTCCTCTGCACAGACTTCTCAATATATGCCTCTTGTTTTAAAAGAACTTTCCTCAACATCAAGGATGCTCCATCCTATGCTCCCTCTACCCCAACATCTGTTCACTTTGCTTCTGAAATGTGAGATTCTCCTCCTTCCTTCTTCTTCTTGGGACATTCCCAAGACATCTGCCCTATCTTTCTGCAGTTATAGCATCTTACTCCTCCTCTGCCTCTTCCTCTAGAAGAGGTTCGTCCACCGCCCTGTCTTCCTCTTGAACTTCCTCCTCGTTTTTAGTGACTGTGTGGTTTCTCAGCCTCGTCCTTAGACTAATGTGCTCTGCCATGGTTACATCCCTTGTTCTTGCTTGGGAACGAGAATTTACCTCTTCCTTGCTTGTTTTGTTTCCTAGCCAGCTTTTCCTTTGCCTTTAGTGAAAACTGATAAGCATCTTCCATAGTCCTTACTGACATCATGCTTAGTTGGTCCTGGACTTCATATCTCAATCCATTTACATATCTTGTGAATTTTTCTTCATCTCTCTCCCTTTGTCTAGTTATGATGTTCAGCCTGTAGAACTCCTCAGTGTACTCCTTGACTGTCATTCCTTTCTGTCTCAGGTTTTGTAGCTTCCTGAATAGATTGATTTGACAGTCCTTGGGTATGAACTTAGCCTTTAGCTTGGCTACTATCATGTCCCAGCTCTTTATCCTATGTTTTCCTTTACTTGACCTCTCAGCTTGCAGTTCATCCCACCACAGTGTTGCATGCCCTTTTAGTCTGGTGACGGCCTGCTTCACCTTTTTCTCCTCATTGACCTCTTCATAATCGAAGTGCTTATCCATGGACCTTATCCAGTCCAGTAGTTCCTCTGCATCTAGATTCCCCTCATACATCGGAACCTTTATCTTAGCTCTGCCTCCCAATCTGGCAACTGCTCTTAGCAATCGTTCTTCTACAGCGTCCTCTCCTGCAACTTCTTCATCGTCAAACACTTCACTTTATGCATCACTGACATCTCCAGCATCATGTGCTCTTCTCTGTGTTGCTTCTATTGTCTCCATTTGAGCATGAAGCTCTCGCATCTCTCTCTCTACAACATGGTTGCCTAAAGGTGCATCTCATCTCCTTGGCGGCATTGTGTTGATTGTCGGTCTCACGCAGAGTATAGTCCCGAGTTTTTTTTTTTTTTTCTCTTTCATCTGAAATCTACAGATGAAAAATGTGCTCTGATACCACCTGATGCAAACCCCCTATTCCTCCTTGTAACGGTCCTTGATTATTAATTATAATTAATTTATTAATGTAATCCTAAAAGATTAGCTAAACTGTATTTATGTCTTAAAATAACATTTCTAATTGATTATTATTAAATAGTGTTCATGATGGTTAATGATTGATTAATTATTAATTAAT
>ML782683.1:782678-794507 GCA_009831015.1 Picea engelmannii | reverse complement strand
CTAGGGAAGCTTGGTCGAGATAGCGACACTTCCACTTACGGGTTCTATTTGGAGTTAGGTCAGTATAGCTGACGCTCCAAGATAGTCTAGCAGAGGACGGATAGGAATGGAGTTGAAAGTAGGTTAGGGAGGAAGGATGAGTAATAATAGTTGAGACTATAAAGAGATATGTCTTGTGGTGGGAATTTGATGAAGAAAAATGTGTATATATGAATATTCATTATTATGTAACTAAACCACAGTTGTTTAAAATGAATTATTGAACTGGACAATTGTGATTTAATGAATTCTCACACAATTAATTGATTGTTGTCTTTTTAAAAGACTAGTCTTGCTGACTGGATTGGATGCATACATAAAATACTAAAGGATGACAGTTTGATTATTAGTACATGTACAAGAATTGTATGTACTAGCTACACACACATTTCTTGTACATATACACTAGTATGTATGATTTTTCTTGACTTACTTACTAATAATGTCGATTACTTGTTATGAATGTGTGAACCATGTTCTTGTTCTTTGTACCATAAGATACCTTAACTTCGGGACGAAGTTTCCTGAAGGGTGGGTGTATGTAACGACCCTTGATTATTAATTATAATTAATTTATTAATGTAATCCTAAAAGATTAGCTAAACTGTATTTATGTCTTAAAATAACATTTCTAATTGATTATTATTAAATAGTTTTCATGATGGTTAATGATTGATTAATTATTAATTAATTTATTAATTAATAAAGCATTAAATTAATGGTGAATAATAAAATATACTACTAATTTAAGTTACGTTCCCGAAAATGAAAACATATTAATGAATGGATAAGGTATTTAATCATGGGATAAGGTATTTAATAATGGATAAGATATTAGGTGGGGAAGTTAATGAAGGGAAGGCAGTGAAGGAGGAATAAGGGGGGAGAAGGAGTTTGGAGGGAGGATCATTCGACGAGAGTGGAGAAGGATTTTGGGAGAGCTCTAAGTATTGGACAGAGGGAGGAATTTTGTGAGTGGAATTTACAGTGCACTGGGGGGTTGCTGGAGGTTTTGGGCTCGGAGGGCTAGGATATCCGTTGATATCCTAGGGCTAGGAGTTAACTAGTCGGCAGGGAGGTCGGCTTTGGGTGGTGTCCTAAAGAATCAAGCTAAGGAAGCAAGCTAAGGAAGCAAGTTGCGGATAGCATCAGAGTTAAGGTATTTAAATTCAAATTTATGGATTGTTTTACTTAGATTTATTACTCATTGACAAATTTTACTTGCGTAAGTGTTGATAAAATTTTGTAAATTTTATTTTTTATAAACCTACTAGAAATTTTGTACATTTGGTAGAATTTGGTAGAATTACTAGTGGTTAATTTAAAACTGGTCTTTACAATCCTTTGGGCTTCACGACCTCTTGGTCAGGATCCTCTGTTTCGAGAGACAAAATAGCTCTTCTAGTTCCGAACTGAAACTCTTCAGACAACTACACAGGTCCCTTACAAATTCTCACTTGGCTTTTTTGAGCGTGAAGCATGAGCTCCCCACAGCGCAAGACCAAGCGCTGTAACCAAGTGCCAAGTCGAAAAGGCATTTATCAGGGACCGAAACTTCCCGAATCAAGTGTCTCATCTTCTAGTCTCCCGAACTCCCGATAACCAAAATGCCGAGATGGCCTGATGCTCACTCCTTCGAGATTTTGCGTTTCGCGAAATCCAGGCACAAAGAAAGTTCTTTCTCCTTAGAACCTTCGGTATCCAAAATGCCAAAATAAAATGTTTTGGCACTTTTCTCTTAAGGATTTCGCGTCTCGCGAAATCAGGATGCAAGGAATGTTCTTTTTCCTTGGGGTCTCCGGTCACTGAAAAGCCAAATCTCCGAAAGTGGAAACACCAATTTTTCTTGGCATCTGATCAACGGCTCATAACAATCCCTATGATTGACGAATCTTGTCAAATCATGATTTCACTATTTTGCGATTTGGGATTCCAAGGTACTGAACCTTTGTCTCTCCAACTTCCAGTACCCGAAGTCCCGAAGTGTATGCTGAGTACTTCTTCCACTAACCTCCTTGCAGCTTCACCTGATCCAATGGTCTGTGGGGTTTTGACACTCCTTCTCGAGGATTCTCCACTGTCCATTCGAATTTTCCAAACCTCCTACTGGATCTATGCAGAGTTAAGGTCTGCGTTCCTTTCTTCAATCTGATGGCCTGTGGGGATTTCCACCACGATCCAACGCTCGAGGACATTCTCCCTCCTGAGATTTTTACTTGGTTTCGACTCAGGAGATTTCCTAAGCCTGCGAAGACTTGATCTTCGATCCTTCTAGGGAATGAATCTCTAGACTTCAACAACACTTCCAAAGTGTTATACCTCCTGAGCTCTGTCTGGTTCTAACGTCGATAACTCAGGTTCGCGACGTTCTCTCCTTGGCTCAATGCACGCTTTGTAGAGCTCCTGGTGAAGAGAGAACAATCCTATAGTGTTTCCGCTTGGCTCAATGCGCCCCTTGCAGAGCTATCAATGAAGAGAAACAATTAAAACTGGAAGACAATTCACAGTTCCATTCACTTCCTCATAAAACATCAATTAACAAGAGATTTCACAGAGCAACTTTTTTGGATCAATTTTCCATTCGGTTCTATTCATGAATGCCCACTGGCTACATAACATACATAAATTACAATAGTTCAAAAAATACTGAGATTTTCTTCTTCAACGCAATTCTCTTCCAGCTCTCGTTCTTCTTCCTACTCTCTTCTGCCGCTAAGTGGACTGACAACTTTTACATGACTCAAAATGTTCCTAGGGTTTCCCTTGGCTATTTGCCTACTCTAAACCTTATCCTACGCTATCTTAGACCGGACGTTTTCCAGAGCCGAAGTGGGAGCTTCTGCTCTGCTTACAATTCCAAAAACCATGCTTCAAAAGGAAAGATCCGGCGTCGGTTCAAGCATGCCTCCGAAAATGAATTCGTCGTTGTATGGAGGTGGATCCCAAAATTCAGTGAACTGTCACGTTTGAAGTTTCAAGAGGACTCGCACGTGTTGGGTGGTCCCACCTTTGTGCACCTGCCAACGATGCTCCGGCATCATATGCCCATGACATCGAAAGAAAATTAGCAAAACAAGAATACAAATGCCATTGAGATAAGCAGCATATCATACCATAAAATATAAAGGCGTGGGAGCTACCATTACGCTTTAGCTGAAATGAAAAAAATTATGTCCAATCGAATATTAACAGGACTACTCACACGTGTCTGATCGGATTGATGTGTAGATGAGAGAGTTATGAGAAAGAATCGACGGCTATATAAATCTCATCACCACTCACTTTACCTCACTGTGCTTGGTCCAAATCCTAAATTGTTGTCTGTTTTGTCAACTCATCCTCCTCGTGCAAGGGGTGACACTTTAAAAGCTGAGGCCATGCCACGTTCTTACAATATTAATTTGTGAAGGTATAATAATATTGATAACCATATGAGAAACTTATATTTTAGATTAGGGTTTGGGAGGGAAATCTACTTTGATCAACCATATGGGATGTCAATAGTGAATCAAATGGAAATTAAGGCCATCAAACAACTATTACAAGGGTCAAACAAAAATAATATTTAATATTTTTAAATATTTCTATCACTGTCAATTAAATAGGGTTATTTGATATATTTCACATTGGAAAGCTTATTTTCAAGGTTATATAAGTTTTTTTTGTTTTTTTAAATAGTATCATGGTTTGGGAGGACACCCTGGTTTGATCAACCATATAGGATGTTAATAATGAATCAAATGGCAATTCAGTGCCATCAAACAACTATTGCAAGAGACAAACACAAGAACAGGAACTCGAGTCGCACGAGAAGAACGTCTATGATATTTTTGAATATTTATTTAGAATTATATGTGAAGCATGTACAAATATTTTCTTTAAAATGCAGTGGATGAATTAAATATGAAGCACATTAATATTTGAATTTAATTTTTATTGATGCATTTAAAACATATATGAAACTTAAGCAGGATAAAAAATGAATTCATACCTAAAAATAATTCATATTTTTTTGTTAACATATGTGAAGTAAATAGTAAGCACATATTGATTTCTACCAAATGTTATGGAAGGGCATATATGAAGTTAAAAAATCTAAATCCTCTTCTGTGTTTTTTAAATAGAAATAAAGAATGAACATGTAAAAAAAAAAAATGATAAAATTCCAATTTTGTAGTATGCATTAATCCGCAAGATATAGAAGTGGGTGCTTCAATGGGTGGAGAATACTTAAATAAAAATTATACTTTGAGATTGATTATTGATTCCAGGTCTTGAGACTGGGTCCATATATATAGATGCCACCTGCCCTCACCTCTTCATAGGAGTTTTGCAAGTTAAAAAGCTAGCCCGCTCTAGCATGTATGGTGATAGCAATGATTAATATGAAATGGGAAATTTTATCTACGGATCAAATGGAAGACCTGTATCTAATAGTATAGCACATTCATGTTCTAATATCGGCCGCGTTGTTCTCTCGAAACAGGGAGAGCACTGGCATAATCAATAATCTGTTGGTTGAGCATGAAATGATTCTGTTTCGAGGGCTGGCTTAGTCAACAATTTGTTGGTTAATCATGAATTGATTCTGTTTCGAGGGCTGGCTTAATCAACAATTTGTTGGTTGATAATGAATTGATCACAATAAATTTCGATTCCGAATTGAATAAAAAAACAGTATCTATATACATATAACTTATTTAAACCCAAGCATAGTTTATATTTAACCCCAGGCATAGTTTTCAAGTAGTTTAGGTTAATATATAGTCATCCCATTCAATTTAATTTAAGAACATGTGTTTCCTCTTAAGAGGTCACAGGTTCAAATCCAGAGGGGGGTAGGGTATGTATACCTTTGTAGACTTTATCAGTCAAATCGTTGGGTGGAGGGGGGTCCCTTGTCCCACAAACAAGGGGGTCTCATACACCAATTTGGTGTGCTGGCTTGACCGTGACCTTAAAAATAGATTATTAATACAGCCTGAGTGGGCCTAATGGTTAAGAACATGTGTTTCCTCTTAAGAGGTCACAAGTTCAAATCTAGAGGGGGGTAGGGTATGTATACCTTCGTAGACTTTACCAGTCAAATCATTGGGCTTATAAGTAATTGCAATTTAAGTGACTCAGCAGTGAGTTAATTCATATCCTCCTATCCTGATCGAGAATGGCAGCAAACTTTCCCTATACTTTGAGATTGATTGTTGAGAAGGGGGGTTGAAACATTTATCAAATTTACCATACTTTGAGATCGATTATTGAGAAGGGGGATTGAAACATTTATCACTATTACCATTGAATCTTATCACATAGGGATCAAATCCATATTCTGTAAATGCTAGGCATATATAGCACCTGGATATAGAATGTCAGCCAAACGTGCAATAGCATGAGCATGGGAATAAAAAGCTAATATATGATCCTCATACATATATAACTTAGAAATAATGGAGTAAGCGCCAGTTGTAAGTGTTAGTTGTAAGTTTCATTGTTAGGCGTGTTAAGAGTCAGTTAATAGTTAAGATTCTAGTTGTCTTTGGTTTCCTATATAAGGATGTAATCCGTATTCATTGAATAATATAGAAGTGAGGATAGCCTCACTGTGTGTTTGTTTCTCAGATTTTATCTTGGTATTAGAGCCACGAGAATGAAGTGTGAAAATATTTGTTGGTCCGCAGGCTGGATAAGAACAGTCGCGTGGGTTCGAGTTGCATGGAAAGGGAGGTTACAGTCAGCATGAAGACTTATGCGTGAGTTTTTGAAGAGAAGGGTCATGTCTTTTTAAGAGGTGGATATAAGACATGTGTATGAATGCATGCGTGGATATATGTTGAAAACGTGGATTTTGAATGGAGCGTTGAAAGCATGTGCGTGAGTATTTGCATGAAGAGTTAATGCATGGATAGTTTTTTTTTTAAAATAGTGAGGTGGAGTAGAGTTAAAAGGTTTATTAAACTTTATTATCATAGTTTCATAAGAGTGGAGTTATTTACCTTTTTAAGAGTGGGTTTTAATAAACTATTAAAGTGGGTTTTATTTTGGAGTTTATTAAAAGTGATTTTTTATTCAAAGTGGATAATTTTGAAGTATAAGTGGATATTAAAGTTTATTCAAGAGAATATTATTTGTGAGATTTTGTGTGTGAAAGTTGGGAGCCGAGATTGAGACGGATCGGTGGTATTTGAAGGCAAAGCGACATAAAGTTACATATCCTTGGTGATTTACTTACAGAGCCTAAATTGTAGCGATGTCGAATCCTCTGGTAGAGACCTACCTCAACGAAGCCAACAAGTTAGATGGATCAAATTTCACTAATTGAAAATTAAGGATGTAGACGCTCATGGAGGGATATGGTGTCTGGAACATTGCAAAGGGAATTGAACTAAAACCTGATGCGGCTGCAGGTGCGACAGCAACACAAATCCAAGATTGGGAGAAGCGAGAAAATAAGACAAAGGTATTGTTGTGCATGTCTGTTAAAGATAGCATAATTCCACATATCAGAGAAGCTACAACTTCTATTGCAACATGGACAACGCTTAAAGCATTGTATGAAATTAGAAACAAAAATCACATTTTGTTCCTGAAAACTAAATTGCTAGGCATTAAGATGGATGGAAATGAATCTGTTAGTTCATTTTTGGGTCGTATTAAAGAGGTAAAAGACAAGCTAGTAAATATAGGGGAAACTATTTCCAACATTGATTCGGTCACTATTACCTTAAATGGTATGCTAGAATATTATCATATGTTCATAACAGATCTTGCAGCAAGGGAGAAACCTCTTACGTTTGAAGAACTAACAAGTATTTTGCTGCAAGAGGAAGAGAGGCGCGGGAATCTGAAGCCTCTGAGTAAAGATTTGGCACTATGGTCAAATAATAGATATGCAAGAGGGAGATTAGGAGTAAGAGACAGAGGAGGGAGTTCATGGCAGAGAGGTGGTTCATGGCAGAGAGACAATTCATGGAAGAGAGGCGGTTCATGGCAGAGAGGCGGTTCATGGCAGAGAGACAATTCATGGCAGAGAAGACAATCTCCAAATCAAGGTATGCAATCTGATAGGAATGAGTCTAAGAGTTTTTTTTATTGTGGTCGACCTAGACATATTGTTAAAGATTGTCATAAGAATAAAAGTGATGAGGCTAGGAATAAACCTAGAACAAATTCAATTCATTATGAAGAAAAATATTCAAATCAAGATCTTAGATTATTTATTGCTAGTGATGATATTGATGAACCCCCGAATTTTGACTCACAGGATCTTAGGATATTTTTGTCTAACACTGCTTTATCTGCTGAAATGGATGATTCTGATGCCTGGTTTGTGGATTTTGGAGCATCAGTACATATGACCTGTAATAAAAATTGGTATGCTAATTTTAAAGAAACACAGAATGGTGCTAGCATATATCTTGGAGATGATCGCGCTCATCAGATCAAGGGATATGGAGACATTCCTGTGACATTGCTGAATGGTACTGTTCGTCACATTCGCAATGTGGTGTATGTGCCAGGAATAAAGAAAAATTTGATCTCTGTATCCACCATTACAGATCAGAACTTGAAGGTTGAAGTCTTCAAGAATTATTGCATAGTGAAGGATTTGCTAGACCACTTCCAAACTGTTGCAACGAGAGTCAGAGAAGGAGGTCTATACAAACTTGGTTTACCAGCAAAGAACATCATGCAACGACTTCTGCAGCTATGCCAACAGAGACTCTTTGGCATCAAAGGTGTGGACACATCAAGCATCTTGATTTATTGTTATTACAGAAAATGAATATGGTTGAAGGACTTCCCATGTTAAAGAATGAGAAGGTTGCTTGTGATGGATTTGCATTATGAAAGATGCACAAAGATGAATTCCCCTCTAATCCTGATAAGAAAAAGAAAGATGTGTTGGATCTTGTGCATACTGATGTTTGTGGGCCTATGCAAACTAGGTCTTTAGGAGGAGCATTTTACTTTTTGTTATTTATTGATGATTGCATGAGATACACATGGGTTCACTTCCTTAGATGAACAATTGATGTTTTCGAGTACTTTAAGGAATTCAGAACCATGGCGGAAAAGCACACAGGAAAATCCATCAAAATCCTCTGTTCAGATCAAGGGGGAGAGTATAAATCAGGGGAATTCAACAAATATTGCAAAGATAATGGAATAGTACAGTAGTTTAGAGTACCTCACACTCCACAACAAAACAGAGTCGCGGAAAGGAAAAACAAAACTCTGGTAGAGTATGCATGCAGTATGATGAAAGGTAAGAATCTCTCAAATGCATTTTGGGATGAAGCCATAAATACTGTAGTTTATTTAAAGAATAGAATCCCAACAAGGTGTCTTGATAATGTTATTCCTTTCGAAGCCTTGGATGGTTCCAAACCTGGAGTTAATAATTTGAAAGTATTTGGGTGTAAGGATTTTTCTCATATTCCAAAGGAGAATAGGAGGAAATTGGATGCTAAAGCCATGAAATGTATTTTCATTGGGTACTGTTATGAATTTAAAGCATACAAATTGTTTGATCATGCTACTCACAAAGTATTTGCAAGTAGAGATGTGATTTTCCATGAGTAGGAAATCATGAGGACAACAATCATGAGGAATGGCAGAGAATTCTTGATGAAGGAGTTAAAGAAGAGTAGTAGCAACAACAGTCCACACAACAACAACCATCCTTGCAGTGACAATAGCAGCAGCAACAAGAAGGACTCAGTGATATGGACAATTCAAGCAGTCACAGTTCACCTAGAGGTGAAGATAGATTTTCACAAAGTGGGGAGGAAGATAATCGGTTGAGAATATCTTCAAGATATATTCAACTTCCTGAGAGGTATAAATACTATGCCCTAATGAGTAGCATTTCAAATGTCATAGAACCCATGAGTTTTGATGAAGCTAATGAAGATGATGAATGGTGAAATGCAATGGAGGAAGAATATGAATGTATAATGAAAAACAATACTTGGGAATTGATTGAATTTCCTAAACATAAGAATCCCATTTGATGCAAATGGATATACAAACCCAAGTTTAAATCAGATGGTAGTATAGATAATTATAAGGCTAGATTGGTGGCAAAGGGGTATTCACAAACAAAAGGTATTGATTATGTTGAAACATTTGCACCAGTAGCTAAATTGAATACTATCAGAATGTTAATTGCTTTAGCTATAAAGTACCATTGGAAGCTGCATCAGTTAGATGTTAAATCTTCATTTTTGAATGGTGAGTTAAAGGAAGAGGTTTACCTTACTCAACCTGAAGGGTTTGTTGAAAAGGGGAAAGAAAAATTAGTGTGTAAGTGAAAGAAAACATTATACAGACTAAAACATGCACGTAGGTCATGGTATGAAAAGATAGACTCTTTCTTTCTTCAACAGGGTTTTATGAGGAACAAAACTGATCCAAATCTATATACCAAATTTGATGAATAGGGGTATATAGTATTGATTTCATTATATGTTGATGATTTAATAATTATAGGAAATGCAAAGAAGTTAATTGATGAAATCAAGGAGCATTTATCAAAGGTATTTGAAATGAAAGATCTTCGTGAGTTACATTACTGCATAGATCTTGTAGTTTGGAGAAATGCAGGCCAAACTTTTTTTTATCAGAGTAAGTATATCAAAGAAATAATTAAGAGATTTAAAATGGATCAGTGTAAGTCTTCTATTGTTCCCATGCAATAGAATGTGAAACTTTCTTGTGATGATGGTTCGAAGGAGGTGAATGGAACTGTGTATAGATAGATGGTGGGTAGTCTGAATTATCTCACCACAACCAGACCTGATATTTCATATTCTGTGAGTGTGTTAAGTCAGTTCATGGAGAAACCTCATGAAATCTATTGGAATGCAACAAAGGAAACACTTAGGTATCTAAAAGGTACACTTGATTATGGTATTAAATAAATTGATGCATCCAATGTTGAGTTGACAGGTTATTCAGATTCTAATTGGGCTGACAATCTAGATGATCGAAGATCAACCACTGGATATGCGTTTAGCATTGGATCCAAGGTTGTTTCATGAAGCAGTAAAAAGTAGCCTACTATATCTTTGTCTTCTACTGAAGCAAAATATAAAGCCTTATGTGCAGCAACTTGTGAAGTTGTTTGGTTAAGAAGACTTCTTCAAGATGTTGGAGAAGAACGAAAGGAACCTACGATGATCATATTTGATAATCAAAGTTCAATCAATATTGCGAAGAATCTGATTTTTCATGCAAGGACAGAGCATGTTGAAGCTCAGTTTCATTTTGTTCGAGAAACGTTGCAGTCAAATGAAATAGCTCTGATGTATTGTAATACTACTGAAAATGCTGCTGATATTTTCACTAAGCCTCTTGGAAAGATTAAGTTTGAACTCTTTAGGGAGATGCTAGGTGTAGAAGTAAATCCATTCTCCATTAAGGGGGAGACTTGGAAATAATGGAGTAAGCGCTAGTTGTAAGCTTCAGTTGTGAGAGTCAATTGTAGGCGTGTTAAGATTCAGTTCATAGTTAAGAGTCTGGTTGTCTTTGGTTTGCATGTAACTGGATCAGTAGATTCTTTTCCTATATAAGGATGTAATCCGTCTTCATTGAATAATATAGAAGTGAGCATAGCCTCACCATGTGTTTGTTTCGCAGATTTTATCTATATACCCAATCCAAATTGTTAAAAAATACAAATCTAAAATTCAAAGTATAAAAGGTATTGTGAACTAGTGAGCCCTAACTATGAGAATGCACTCTTCGATCCCTCTTCAATGAGAATTCACTCTCAGGTCTTGTTGCATCCTCACTCTTTTTTATTGTCTACGCAATATGTTAATTCCCATTCAATAGGAATCAATTGTGAGTTATCACTCTGGTTATTGTCAATCACTATGTTCATGCCCAATGTAATGGATGGATCGATGGGAATCAATTACTCTCTGTGATGTTTTCTTTTTATGATGAAACTAGAAGAATAGTCTCTATAGGAAGCAAACCTAAATGTCATCCTTATACACCTTTGAGACTTGTCATTCCATCTTCTTAATCATCTAAATTTGACAATAAGTTCACCAACATAGTAATGTGATGTTTTTGATGAAACTAGCATAATAGTGTCTAGAGTAAGTAAACTTAAACGTCATCCTTCTACACCTTTGACACTTGTCATTCCATCTTTTTAATCATTCAAAATTTGACAATCCATTCACCAACATAGAAATTTCTTAACCATATTAAATAAATGTAAAAAAGTAAACATATAAACTTATGCATTTATAAATCCTAGGAATTTAAAAACCATATTTAATCTTATCCATAGAAAAAAACATCAAAGATTAAAAACCTATTTAATGTGCACATTTTGAATAAGTGTATGAGTGGTAATAAAAAATATAAATTCATATTATATAGAGTTTTCATATGAGAAAGTTTGGTATTCTTATAGATTAGGGCATACATAAAGAGAGATAAAGGGTGAGTGCGAGCTAATGATGGTATCCCATTGTCTTAGTGGAAATGCACACATGGAAGGAAATTTAATTAGATTTCCTAATATACAATTTTTATTGATAGAAATTATGAATAACTATCCCAATTTTTTTTTTCTAATAGTTGTATCTTATTTTTCCAACAAAATATAATATATATGTTTTTGTTTGTGTAGGTGTTGAGTACCTTAACTATGGAATTTCATTCCAAAAACTTGTATAAGTAGACAACCATTTTTTCTTGTGTATTTTTTTGAAATTTATCATATTAATTTTCTTTTTTTTTGAAATTATCAAAGTCAACATATTCCATTAC
>ML782683.1:751432-768256 GCA_009831015.1 Picea engelmannii | reverse complement strand
TACCATTACCCATCAAACAAACTTGGGTCCATTACCCAAACCTGGGGTCTCCAACTTCTCATGGCCATAACTCTCTAACCGTGAGGAATTATGTGACGTTCCACATACCACCGGAAATGAAATGACAAGCACTATCCATCTAGTATATTTTCCCTGACAAATTCACTTTCCTTCATCTCATTATTCCACAATTAAGCATGGGTTCTCTTACTCTACAAAGCATCTTCCCGTGAGGGCTTTCACCATAAGGGGATCACTTTGGAGTTCATCCATATTTACTTCTTATCAACCATGAAAAAACAACAATGAGTCATATTTACATCAAACACTATTGGGTCCATTACCCAAACCTTTGTGCTACGGTTCTTTATTCAAGGGTTGACACCAATGGCAACCAACCTTAATCAACAAACGGTTCCACCTCAACATCAAGTATAAAACAGGGAGTACAAACCAAGTTGTTGATTTTCTAAGCCAAACTCCAGTCATGACACTCACCATGGTGCTAGACTCTTGCAGCCATGAGACCTTTGTATGGCTCCACCTCTATGAGGCAGATCTTGACTTCACCACCACATACCAAATTTTGGGCGCAAACTTAGTTGCCGCTAATTTCCATCTTCAGGATGGGTTTTTGTGCCATCTGGACCATCTATGCCATCAAGAGAGTGAGAGAAGTAGATTTGGGAAGCCCACTAAAGTTGGGTTACAGGACACTTCGTCATCGAAAAGATAGTGGCAATGTTGCAGAAACATTTCTACTAGCTGAAACTTTGATAGAATGTTAGAAAATATATCAAGTTCTCCACACATTATTTCCAAACCAACCACTAAGAAACAAGGTCTGTACACCCCCCAGTCTAATCTTGGAAGGACATGAGAATCCATTTCAATCGACTACATGTTGGGCCTTCCATTCACCAAGAGGGGAAATGACTATGTTTTTTTTGGTTGTTGATTTCTTTTCCAAGATGACAATCCTCACCGCCTGTAAGAAGAGCATCACAACAAATGTCACTGCCAATATTTTATTTGAACAAGTATGCGTACATTTTGAAATCCCACAAACCATTGTCTCATATTGGGATAGTCATTTCCTCCACACATTCTATTTGAGCCACTGGTCACTGTTGGACACCAAGCTCACCAAATCCACTGCCTTCCAACTCGAGATACATGGAAAAACTAAGGTCGCCAATTATATGATCGTTCATGTCCTACACATGTACAATTACAAGAACCTCTTCACATGGGATGAGAGTCTTACCTATGTTCAACATATCTACAACCAATCCCTACATATCTCAACCGAACACATCTCCTTTTAGGTCGGGTTGGGATTCCAACCATTGGGTCCCATGGATGTTGCACTACGTATTTAAAACACCCCAAGAGATTCATCACATGCTCCAAATGAAGCTGACAAATCCTCCTAGTTCATGGAGTAGATCAATCACATCCACCAACAGGTTCAACATATTTTATAGAAGTCCAATTCCAAGTACAAGCAGTGCCATAATAAACATCGGGTGCCACATAAGTTTCAGGAGGGATATAAAGTATGGTTTCACTTGCAGAATGAATGCCTTACAGGGCCCCATGAGAAGCTTCTCTGACTCTATTATGAACCTTACATCATCACCAAGGTTTTGGGTGACAATTCTTTTGAGTTCAACATTCCCCCTTTCCTTGGCCTACACCCAATGTTCAATGTGGATCTCCTTCAGCCATATTTCCCACCATTATTGGACACCTCATAGATAGCAGAACAATTGAAACCAATAGAGCTCAACCATGACTCCATGCAACACGAATCCAATTATAATATTATGGAAACACAAGTCAAGGGTACTCGCCAACAGAGGATCCAACTTTATCGCGTTGTTAAAGCAGGGAATCTCTTGCACCAAGGCAAGTGACTCACCTGGGGCCAAATTGAACAGAAATTTACTCATTTGATGGGGGAACTCAATGTAATGGAGACCATTGTTTCCTAAGGTGGGAGGATTGATCCATATGGATTTTTGTGTTCTCCCACCTATTCTAACTTTTTCATTTTGACAGTTTTCTAGTTGGGCAATTTTTTTATAGTTTTCGGGTCCCCAACTTTAGTGGCCATTTTGAGGCCCTAAAAATCATTTTTATGGCTCTCCATAGTTGGACTATTGAAAAATTAAAATTCTAACAAAAAAATGTGTATTCCTAGGATATACCTTTCCAACGAGCTATTGTGCGCCTAAAACGACGATCGTATGCAAAAGTTACGACCCCTCTAAGTTGATGTACTAACTTACCCCAATGGAGCCCACATGATTTTTGGGGCTTCATCTCCTAGGGTTAGGCATTTGGATGTCTAGGGTTTTGGCATTCCTGTTTATTGTAAGATATATTGCAGAGCCTCATTGTAACCATCTTGTTTTGAATGAGCGCAACCGTCACATCTCTTCTCAGAAATAAGCCACCACCATTGTAGCAAACTTGCTTTCTTCTACATTTTATAGTTTCAACATATTTTCTTATTGAATAGAAACCAGTTTTACTGTATCGTTGTTATTGTATCTTTTTTATCCTTATGTTTCTTTGTTAACAATAATAATAATGTGTATTCATTTCATTCTACTCATAAAATCCAAATCACACTCTCTCCATATCACCTCTCTCTCTCTCTCTCTCTCTCTCTCTCTCTCTCTCCTTAAGTCACTAGTACGTATCATAAAAATTTCGACGTTCTATTTCTGGCGTTATGGACAAAATTGGCCTTACTGTAAAAAAATAGAGGATTTTTTTTTTCCATATTTCTCGATAACGTCACTATTTCCACATTGACGTCTCTCTTGCCACGCTGTCTTCTCTCTTTCCATGTTGTTGTCTCTCTTGCCACGTTTGTGACATAGGTGTCTGTATTGCCACGTTTGTGAAGATAGTTGTTGCAGTTGCGACGTTTTGGAAACTACGTTTTTCCCCTCCAATAGTCACCTAGTATTTCAACCAAGTCAACTTTGATTTGGTCAATGATCATCGAAATTGTGACGTTATAAAATATATAAATATGTTGGATTTTATGGATGTTGCGACAATTTTTCTATAATAACTACACTTCAAAAATGCTTTGCGGGTATTCTTAGCTAGAGTACAACTATTAAAAGACATTGTACTAGGGCTATTTGGTTTCATTTTAATTTTCTAATCACTCAAATTTTAAAGGAAACAACTATTAAAAGACATTGTACTAGGGCTAGAGTACATGATGGGAAACAATGACCTGTGAATGGGGCCAACATTGAATTTTTTTCAAAATATTTCTCTATGACATCATACATCCTTGAGTCTTGAAACCATTTCATACCATCAAGGCATGCGTCTAGTCTAACCATGTCAAATTTAGATGCATATAGGCACATATTGAATAAATTTCAACATTGGCTCCATTCACTCCTCACTATGTGAGGTCGATGCATGAAATTTTTGCTAGTTGAATTAGAAGTTCCATGGAATTTGAAGAGAGCTCCAACAAAGATTCTACAGATAGAAACAATGACATTTGACAATGGGATGCTCATTATGAACATTGTTGCAAACATGGATGATCTCAAATATTATGTGGTCGAGACATCATACATCCTTGAATCTTGAAACTCTCCCATACCGTCAAGGAATGTGTCTAGTCTAACCATGTCAAATTTCGATGCATACAATCACATATTGAAGAAATTTCAACATTGGCCCCATTCACTAGTGCTCATTATGCGGGGCCAGTGCATGACATTTGTGGTGGTTGAATTGGAAGTTCGATGACATTTCAAGACAATTCCAACAAAGATTCTACAGATGGAAACAATGACACTTGACAAATATGAGATGCCCCATTATGAATGTTGTTGCAAACATGGACGATCTCAAAGATTATGTGGTTGGGAAATCAAACATCCTTGAGTATTGAAACCCTCCCATACCGTCAAGGCATGTGTCTAGTCTAACCATGTCAAATTTCGATGCATACAGGAAAATATTGAAGAAATTTCAACGTTGGCCCCAATCACTAGTGCTCACTATGCGAGGTCGATGCATGACATTTGTGGTGGTTGAATTGGAAGTTCCATGACATTTCAAGAGAGTTCCAACAAATATTGTAAGGATGGAAACAATGACATTTGACAAATTAATATGAGATGCCCCATCATGAACGTTGTTACAAACATGGACGATCTCAAAGATTATGTGGCTAGGACATCAAACATCCTTGATTCTTGAAAAATTCCAATGTAATCAAGGCATGTGTCTAGTCTAACCATGTCAAATTTCGATTCATACATGCACATTTTGAAGAAATTTCAATGTTGGCCCCATTCACTAGTGCTGACTATGTAGGGTCAGTGCATGACATTTGTGGTGGTAGAATTGGAAGTGCCATGACATTTCAAGAGAGTTCCAACAAAGATTTTATGGATTGAGACAACAACATTTGACAAATTAATATGAGACTCCCCATTATGAATGTTGTTGCAAACATGGACGATCTCAAAGATTATGTGTCCGAAACATCAAACATCCTTGAGTCTTGAAACCCTCCCATACCATCATGACATGTGTCTAGTCTAACCATGTCAAATTTCAATGCATACATGCACATATTGAAGAAATTTAAACGTTGGCCCCATTCACTAGTGCTCACATGGATGATCATGTAATAAATATGACATCTATAACTAAGTATGGGGAAGGTTAACTTCTATATAACTACAATATGGGGAGGGTTTCTTGACTTCTATACTTGATTGTTTAGGGAAGGTTTTGTTTCTCTTTATGTTCATATATTTGAAGAGAATATTAGAGCATTTAGAGTATTTAGGACACTCTCGGGATTACTTTTGAAATACAAATAAAGGGGGATAAATGCCTAGCCACATGTATTCTTCTTCATATATTCATGTTTCATTTACATACACAACTGATCTAGAAATATAGTGATAATATATTTTGTTTTTTTTTCCATTGATTTGACCCTAGTAAGTGGGGAATTATCCCTTATCACAACTACCATTTCAATAATTTGATATCTTCATAAAAAAAAACGTGTAGAGATTTTACATCTATGTATGTGAAAACTGAGGAAAATTGCATTGAATCCAATCAACCATCCATCACCATTCTAACCATAAACACCAAAGAATTAAAAAAGATGTTTCTTAATTATATAGAAACCCAACAAAAATCATAGAGAAATTTCACTCATCTAGGTTGTATCTTGCATAATCAATTTTGGGATATAAATAGTAATAGTGAAATGGTAGAAAACTATGTGAATGTTAATTGGTGCAGTTAATTAACAAAACCAACAAATTAGTATGGTAATAAGACACTATGGATCAAATCAAAGAGCATGGTTTTTTGATAATTGAAAACATTGGATTGATAGTAGAGAGGGTGATAAAAAATCGAGGTTTATGAAATTACTCCACTAATTGGAGCATAAATATATGCTCCAAGTCAACAACTACAATATAATTGTAATTACACAGAGGAGGCTTAAATGTAATAAAATTAATGGTGTTTTTTGTATAACTATGGGTGATATAACATAAGCCCTATTCTAACAAAGTAACAACAATTGGAACATACAAATAAGAATGTGTAATTGCTACAATTAAAATCTCCCTCCAATACTACTTAGACTAAGGACTAAACATAATATGAAATCATTAATTTAACCAAAAACCCAAATTGAATGCATTGGTTGTCCTCTACATTACTAGAATCAATTATTTTAGATGAAAAAGACTAAATCACTAACCCATTATTTTCTAAGTGTGAGCCCTAATAAGACAATGGTTAGAAGACTTGACACCCCCAAATCTCTTCAAAATGCTTCTATTTTAGGTGTCTATATTGATGGGATTATAAACTATGAATAAATCAGTCACCTAGTTAATCTAGTCGATGAAATTGTGACCATTAAACCCATGAATCAAAGATATCGAGGTGAATTTTGAGCTTTATTGGGACATCAAATGGACAATGTCTCGAACCAAGCTAGCCATTGTATTAAGTCATAATTACTAAATAAGAAAAAAATCACAAGGATTACCATATATTCATTTATCATGGATATTTAAATATGATTATTTAAATCTTCACACACCAATTTTTTGACTAATATCCCTAAAAAAAGACCACCAATATTGTTATTAAATGGTCAAGATACCACAAAGACTTTGATTAAATGATTAAGAGACCATGAAGACTATTTCATTAAATGATGAATAATCTATTTTTTTCTTCATTTCTTAGGGCTACTGTTTCCTACACCATTCAATTCTTTTGCAAACATCCCTTTGGTTAATGACATGACACAAGAGAGGTTTGGGCCTCATTATAAGGTTGCTGGTTGTGAAATTGAAATTATCAAATAAACTAATTATAAAAAAGGGTTCAACGTCAAGTTTTTAAACCCTTCTAAAACACGAGATTGATGCCCCACTATAGTTTACCTATTTGATTCTAAGAGCATTTTCCAAAAGGGATCAATGGTCCACCATTGTTTTCCTATTTTATTCTCATAAAATTTCCTATTTTCCTCACTTCGTCATAATTTAATTTAGATGTTCCATTTCTTGTTGAAGCTACTCAATTTAGTTTGTAGAAAAAATGATCAATTGTAAGCGATTCAATTGGTTTGACCGACTTGCATTGCAAGTTTAGGAAAATAACATTTTGAAGCCTCCATAGATATGAGTTACCCTTCTATGGTATACTTTAAATTATATACAAGTGAGAGTCCCATCCCTCAATTCTAGTTTGTTGTGCATCTTGATAGTGAATAATTAATGCCTGTGAAGCACGATCTCTTATGCAAATATAAAATAATTAATGTTCTTTGTGATATTATTATTTTTATATAAGACACATGATAATTAATGGGACTATTATCCTTATCCTGCGAGTCCTCCAACTCAGTCATGCTCAGAAGACTCTTCAACAAGAGTGAAACACATTTTTCTCTAATTCCTTCTCTCAAAACCCCAATTTATTTTATATCTTGCTTGCTTTGCTTGATAGAGTAAAGCTCCCATTATCTTGTTGTCTATCACTAATATAAAAATATACTAGTGGGAGATTAATTAATACTCACCTTACCAAAATCCCATCAATATATACCATCATTGAACATTCCCAAAGTTCAACTTCTTAGATATGGATCTCATGTCTAGAACACAACTAAGAAAGCCAAACACTTATTTTTGCACATTGTCTATGGGAAACTAGATATGACAACTTTGCCTATTTATAGAAATATTCTTAGAAGCAAATGACCTCTTTAGTTATAACATGATCTTAGTATCAATCCATCCAACCCTACCTTTCATCATCAAAGGAAATCTCTAGAGGCTTGTTCAGTTTGGGTCCCTCGTGAACTAGTTGATATGATTTGGTCAAAATTGCAATTCCATCTTCTCCCTTATCAAACATGACCAAATATCCTTTAGTGGGGCACACAAGGACTCGAAAAATTCTTCATAAGTTAGGCATCAATAACTTATGAATAATTTGGTTCAGGTGACGCCTAATGGAATTTGGATACACGTTTGGAATCATGATATTTGACCTTAAATATCATTGTTTCTATGATAGTTTACTTGGAAACAAAATATTACTTGAGATAACATTCATAAGGAAGACTTATTGGGTTCCTCATAATGATGTATGTGTAGGGATAATGCAAAGACTTTCCATTTTTTCTTTTACTATCACTATGCTTCCTACCTTTGGGGCTAGGTCTTCTTTGGAACACGTAACAATATTTCTAGACAACAAAAATCCACAACCTTCCTTCATCATTAGCATTAGCATATATTCACCTTATAGATTGGGGAACAATTGTGGAATATTATCCTCATATTTGGTACTTAGAATATATGGTTGGAAGACAATAATTGTATTTTTGACGAAACATCAATATGGTTCAATGTATAATTTTTACATAATTTTACATGTGTATAATTTTGTATTTTTACATGAGTATAATTTTGTTTTAGATTTTAACTTCAAATTTTAACGTAAACATAAATCATTAAACCAAATTCCATTATAATTTTAACTTCAAATTTTAACATAAACATCAATCATTAAACCAAATTCCATTATACTATAAAATATTATCTAATGAGAAATTAAATAATTCCCTAATCACTTTTATTAAGGAATTTTGTAAACTGGATTGTACACTGTCAAATCCCACACTCTAGATAACATTAAATGTTCTATAGGTTCTTTAGCCTGGTGTTTATTTCTCCCTCAGGGTTTTAGCACAAACATTAGGGTTTTATCTTCCTCATTCAAAGAAAATAAAGTGCGCAACCTACTGCTTATAAGAAAAAATTGCTCCACGGTGAATACAAGTAGAGAGAGGGGATGTTAAGCCAACTAGCATACGATCTCACAAGAGTTACTTCATTATAGGTATATTCTAGCGATGCATATTGGGGGATGGCTAAAAAATTTGTATGTAGGGTGATGGGATTTGGATTCAGTGAAATGGAAAAATACCCAGTGAAATTGAAGCAAACAATTTGAGTGCTAGGTCAAAAAAATTCAACGGTTCTTATCATAAAACTTAGTCCAAAAATCTCCAAAACCAGCAACACAACGAGAGGATGAATATGCAAAAAACATAGGCACTATCCCAATAGAGTACGAAAAAACAATCGCAGGGAAGCCAGAGTGGAGCACTGGTCAAAATTTTCTCAGAATCTATAGGGATTTCCAGGAGAGCCAAATGCATAAAACGACGAGAATAGAAAAAAGCCATTAGAATATTGGAGAGCCATTCTGATAAACCTAATTTAGAGGGGCGAAAAAATAATCATATGATGAAAATACAATCACAGGGAAGGCAGAGTGAATCACATGTCAAAATGGGCTCTGAATCTGGAGGGTTTCTGAGATATCCAATTGCAGAGAACATGCATGATGGGATGAATTCATGAGAATGTTTGAGGCCCGTTCGAAGGGACACATTAAATTATCGAATGAGAAAATAACAGTTCTGAAGGTTGTTTCAAGAGGGGAATCTGTCTTTCTTACAGTCTCTACAGGTTTTGTCTTTGTAACATCCTCAATAGGGATTGCAGCATGCCATTTGAATGGCATGACTTTACATTCCTTTGATGGATCTCCACCTTGTGATGTGACTCATGAACAACTGTTGAGAAAAATTCAAACAAGCCAAGAACAAGCTAATAAACTATTAAAACAAGCCAAGAACAAATCATGAGCAAACAAACAAGCTAAGAACATGTCATTAATTCAATGTTGAGTTTGAGGAGTTCCACCATTTTCCATTGATTAACAATAGGCCTGGTGTTATTATTTTTACATGGGGAAGTTTTCCATATTTGATAGAATGTAAATTCTTAGCTAGACATTGCTCAGTAATGCATTTACATGAGATAGGGTACTATTTGAAAAATCTATATGACTCCTTAAGATGTGGTGCATCCATTATTAAAAAACTTATAGAGTTTGTTTTTTGTCGAGAAAATGTGCATGTGAATGAATTGATCATTTACTAATTAAATCATTTTTTAATTCATTTTCCTCCTATCCCAAGGTCACAAAGGTCCTTACATTTGTCATAGGGTATTGGCCTCTTGGCCTACTATAGTTGGGTAAATGACACAAAGGAAACAACTAGTTGCTTTAAGCTCATTAAATAAACTATCAGATTAAATAAAAATGTGATTATGAATATGTCACCTCTTGATTATCTATGGCATTAGCTTACTTGTTATATTGGGTTTGAACATACATAATATACCTAAGTTGTTATGTTTATCAAGTATGATACTAAGATAAGTCATTCACTAAGAAAATCCTATATGAGTATCACTTATGGATACAACTCATCCCATCTTATGAATCCTGGCTGGTGAGAAAGGAAGAATTGATTAAGGATTCCCTGGAACACATCTAGGGGCCCTAGAAGAAATCTAGGGACTTATATCATCAACAACGAAGGAAAACATCCAAGGATCAATCCAAGCACTGAACAAGGATTCCCTAGAAGACATCTAAGGGCCCTAAAATACATTTAGGTACTTATTGCTTGGTCCTTGACCAAGAACCCCAACAATATACTGTGGGACCTCACTAGGGTATTTTTCCATGGCTCTAACTGGTTGGGTCCCAAAACAATAACCCCAGGAGTGTACTGGGGACCCTAGATCTCAGCTAGGGTATTTTCTACCCTATGGAGAATGGCTCTTGTAGCTGCTTTAAATTAAACATAATTAAATGTTGTTCCGGTCATATGCATGATATTGAATGGTTATGATTGCATGTATTAATTCATCAACAATAAGACAATGAAGAAATATGGTATCAGAGCTATGAAAATGTTAGAGCCCTATAGCTAAGAGGAATATCCCAAGGGATTCTGTGGTAGAGAAGGGGATCTCATTCCTTGGGTTATGCACATATTGGGATAGTTACAGGTGTTAACAAACTATTATTTTAATTGCTAATCCTAACCTGAAACAACACCCTGAAGTGCTCTTCCTATCAACTACACATCTTTCCCAGTCTCAGTCCGTATAGCCAATCAACCTAACCCCATCACCTCTGACGTATTCCAAACCATACTCTTCTGACCCTTCTATGTACCTCAAAACATTGTTATCTACTATCTAGTGCATCATTCCTATGTCCTTCATATCAAATTCTAAAGAAAAACTTCTCTTTCAATCAACTATGAGCTCCTGCCCTCTAGTGATAAAAAATTCATCAACATATAGGATAAGAATGAGAGTATCCTCTCCACATACAATGTAATAAAGATTTGGACCCGCCTTTCTCTTCTCAAAGCCCATTTGTAGCAAGTAAGAGTCAATACTGGAATACCAAGATCATGGATCTTTCTTTAGAGTCCCATAGAAGAAAAAATCAGCATCGACAAAAAAACTAGCAAGGGTGTTGAATACATCTCCTCGGAAAAAAATTGAAAAACCTTGGAAAACATTAAAAAATACATAATTATTCAATTGTTTTCCAAATTTTAAACATTTTTCAATATATAAAGCAACAATAACATCATATAAACACATAGGCATATAAATATGGATAAAGAACTAATATATATGATATAGTGGATGCCAAATAAAAACCAATACATCAAAGTCATTACTGAAAGTTTGAAACGAGTACAAAATGACATCAATGATCACATATATAAATTTATATGTCCCAAAACTAGCAACTAGATTTATGATATAAAATTATCAATGTCATCTCCCCCTTTTATGAGAAACAATCAGGGGTTGTTTTCCATGCCTTGAATTAGAGGCAGAAGGTCCTGGTTGTGCATCAATGTTGGATGGAGGAATAGCTACTCCAATATGTGTAGAAAATGGTGTTCCACTTTCAACTAGATCATCATCCTCCATGTTGGGAAGGACATACATACTTATACTTAGAGGTTGTGGATGAAAATTTCAAACATCCAACCAATTGAAGTTTGAATCTTGCTCCACCACGAAAATTTTAAAAATTTGTGGATGAATTCACTACCCTACCTTTGCACACCTCAAATATGCTTGATGACCTCCACAAACCTCTTCCCTTTCCTATCCACACAAAATGCAAAAAACAATGAGCCAAAAAAAGTTATTTTTTCCCGATTTTTCTGAGCTTTTCCCTATTTTTTCAAAAAATCAAGATTTTTTCAAACTCAAAGGCAAACTCATCCTCCTCAACTGATGTTTTTGTACCACCCCACTTCTTTTTCTTCCTATTGAGACACTATCCAACATAATGCCCCATCTTATTACAAGAAAACATTTAACTAGCATATCATCCAACCTCAACCCTCCAACTGACATGGTTACCAATTGATGATAAAAAGACCAAAGAACACTGTTGTCAAGGTGAGTTAATTTTTTTTCGAGTGTCTTCACTTTATGTCATCCCTCTTGTGCACTTAGGCTATGATACCATGAAGAAATTTGAGGCTCTTGAAGGCTGCTACAGGTCTAATTATTAGGACTGTTAAAAGGTGACTAACAAGCATGTTTCCCCAAAGTTTTATGGTTGCCTTTTTAGACTGATTTAATGTTGTTGTTTGAAAGGGTTATTTAACATAGGTTTGATGTCCACTATTATCTCTTTCAACATACATTAAAACAATAAATAGACCTCTTTATCTTTAACACTTAATGATGATAATAAACAATTCATACCACAGAAGTATACTCAAAGATTTTGGTCAACATGACCTTGGAAAAACTCCCAAGGGGAAAACAAGTGAAGAGGAAATTTATTATGGAGTGTGAGGAAAAATATTACAGAAAAGATAACTAGCCAATGTATCTCTAGTTAGTTGTCCAATCTTCCTTGAAACAAGTGCCAACAATTCCTTCAAAAGTGTGACCTCTTTCTCAAGAGAAAGTGCACCCTTTTTCCTTGAACAGTGTGCCCTTTCTCCTTGAGCAATGAGCCCTCCTTGAACAATTCACCCTCCTTCTCTATCAAGTGCTCTCTCACTTCTTAATTTTCGGCCCTACTCAACTTGTGTGTGCTCTTCCTTGTGCATCCTTCTTCTCAATGTGTACCTGTATTCTCAAAGTGCGCCCTCTTTCCTTATTCTCCAACTCAACTCTTCTTCCTCTTCTCTTCACTCACTCATGCAAAGAGAAACATTTTCCCTCCTTTTTCCTTCACTCTTCCTTTAGCCTCCTCACTAGGCTAACCTAGGAATCAATGGCTAGGAGTAGATCTTAGTCATCCCATATAAATGGTGGAGATCAGATCTCCCCCTTTACTTAAGTTCTCTATTTCACTTTAGGATTAATAAAGTCACTTTATGATTAATGAGCTCATAAAGTCACTTTGACTTTATAACATAAAATAAAGTGAGGGAGGAGTACTTTTCCCCCTTTAGTGTTAGGCACATCATTAACACTGGGGGACCACTTCCTAAGGTACCAAAACTCAATATTTGTCACAGGGTAGGTCACTCTGTAATCTGCCTCGGAATGTGGTTTGACTTCGGCCTAAACCTCATTATGTTTGCTGCCCCAGAAATGCTACTGGTAAATGGTGTTTCCATAGTTCATAAGTAGGCCTTGTTATCCACAGATTTTTTAAGAAAGTGTTGTAGATATCCTTTGTTCATAGACAGCTATGTGTGGAAAGTTTCACCCTTTTGGCAGGTCTAAAAAAACACAAAACTTCAAACTTGCCCTTTCCTTAATACAGTTTGCTAATTGATGTCATAATTCGTTTCAGCTGGTACTTCTATGTAGGGCCGATATATTTTTTAGGATGAGGTATGAAAGTGACCTTTCCCCTCAAAACCATGTCATGAAATTGACCCTTTTCTTACAACTGATCATTCTTGAAGGCACCCTCAAACTATAGTAAAGCTAGAAAATGCACCCATGTTATCAGACCTTAAGGGTCATTTCCTGGATATAGTCCTCATGTTTTTATGCTGGCCCCAAAACAGTTCTCGATGTCAAGTACTCTGAACTTTGAAGTCTTGCAAGCCAACAATACAGACTTGTTTCTTGCCATATTTCTCATTCAAAGATTCCTCTTTCCACGTAGTAGATCATAAATTTGGGCAACAAAAATTTCAAAGAAACTGAAGAATAGCTGATATCCTCGATTGTTTGTAAACTTGATCCATCTGTATCTCCTTTCATCATGCTCTGCAAGTTTGGTGTACGTGATATTTCAATGATATCTTTGTTTTATTGGTCACTGAGTGCTATGAAATTTATTTGAGGGTGATCCCTGAAAGCATTTGCAACTCTCACAATGCCATCCCTATCCTAGTTTGTGATGGATCCCAAGTTTCAGGGTCCATCTTATATGATCTCTTTTATGAACCTAGAAAAAGATCTTAGAATTGCAAGCCTTTTGTTGAGATATCTCTCCCAAACCAAAGACTCCACTAGTGCATCAGAAAAATTCTTTGAAAAGAAAGTTTAGAAATACCCATGCTATCACAGGGGGTAACATATGGCTCCAACTTGGGGACAAGTGTCCTCCTTTGGGGCACCTGAGAACCCTATAATCTTCATCATTTTTTAACATCTTAAGGTGAAATCCGTGATCCATTTCAACCACCTCAAAATCTCCAATGTACAATGTCCCTTACCTCTATGGTCAGTGACCATGCAAAATAGAGCAATGCTGAATTCTGCGTGATGGTAAACTGGAAAATCCATCGAATGTGCATTAGTCTGCCTGTAGCCAGCCTTCAAGGGTGTACCAAACAATCACTTTCCACCACTGCTCCAGGGAAAAAACCTTATTACTTGGCTCGTATTTTCAAGCAACTGATCTGCTTCTAGGTAGGATCCAATGGTTTCTATGCAAATATGCTGCCATCCTCTCTTAGCCAGCAGATGATTGGTTCTTTACTGGGATCAACATCAACTATACCCTTCTCAAATATAACATTACTACTTTAAACTTTTAAACTTACAGATGCTACATTCTCTGAATTTTTGATAGCTAGATTGGTAAGTGAAACAAAGACCGAAGAGTCACGTCCTTCCTGGCATATCACTGATTCACGAATATCAACCAAAGCATGTATAAGTTCAATGCTAAGTGCAGGTGGAAACCCACAACAAAGGTTTCCCATATCATCAATCCTATTCATTTGAGGCTCCAACCCTTTCTGGCCCATCATGAGGGCTGGAGTCTTTAAAATTTTGTTTCAATTTTACTTCATTAATGCTATTGTAAGTGTGCAATTTTTCCACATTGGATGCCAAAAATACACAGGATTTTGACAAGTACATATTTTCCTGGATAAAGACCAATTTTGGTGGGCAGCCTGGTGCCTTGTTTCTTTTTCATCTTCCAGGGTCATAAAACAAATCCTCGCAAAGGTCGTAAGTTGAGAATCCATTTAGGGTTTTCTCATACTTTTGTCCCTGTCGAGACAACAGGATTCGAAGGGTCTTCATTATACTTATTTCCACCAGCCACGCCTTCACCCAAATGGTCCCTATATTCCTGTCCACCGTCTTTGAAGTCAAAGGCACACAATTTTCTGATATCAACACACAACAACTTGTTATTCTCCTCCAGGATTAGAAAGTCCAAGTTGATCAACGAAACACCATTAATACCAAAGGTATCATCATATGTATATTCTGAAAACATTTTCGCCTCTTCAGAGTTTTGCTTAGAATTATTGGCATAGGGTTGTTTTGCTGGTTCAACAACATCTTTTATCTGGATAGCATTTCCAACCGCCCCAAATTCTGGTCTTCTTTCTTGAGTGGCTTTGCAAAACTGTGCTTCCCAAATGTTGTTCTGCTCATAATCATCTTCAAAATCGGGATCATTGTCAAAATTTCTGATGAAAGGTTCCCATCTTGAATTGTGTATGAAAAAATTATCCAGATTACATGATGCTGGTTCAAAACCTGACTTATGTCCACTAATTACTTCACAGTCATGATTTGGGGCATCAGGAATGTCATCATCCAAAGTTTTCAGAACTGCACCACTTTCTCCTTCCACTTATTCAAGGGGATTCAGCCCCATAGAGTGTTTCACAGCCATGCTATTTTTTCATCTTTCAAAATCAGAATGCTCTGTAGCATATTCTTCAATGGTGGTTTCATCCACGATGCGATCTTCCTCAAATTCTCGGCAGAGAATTTTACTAGAAGAAATTTTGACACCATAGACTAAGGTATCAACATGAATATCTTCAGGGCCTTGAATGATACTGTTATCGTGCAATTTGTACTTGGAAGTCGATATCTTCATTTCATATGCAGAGGATAGAAAACGATGAATACTTGCACAAGGATGGTCGTATTAGTTACGAGGATTTTGCGTCTATGATGAAAACTGTTATAAGTCATAACATTTGTTTGTTCATTATCTCATAAGATCTGTAGGTTATATCTTTGTTGTGATGGTTCCGCTGGTTATTTTTGTTGGTTTGGATGCACTCACTGGTAGGTTCCATTTGCACCAGTGGATCGCAATCTGAAGAAGAAGAAAAGAATCCCAAAGACGCACAATGCTTCCAAGAAAGACGAGGAAACTTTAAAGACCATGCAGGCAAGATGCCAAGATTTCGTATACGGGAGTTGATAGATTGGAGAAAGGAGAAGAGCCGCAATGACACATCATCTTATTAGACCTTCAAAGTATTAGATCCGATAACACTCTCTAGAGGAACCGTATGGTTGTGGCTATAAAATCGTTTTTAATTACTGTGTTTGTGAGGAAGCGTCTCAGAGATAGGATTTCAATTGAATCGTTTGGTAGTAGTGTTCCCAAAAAGAGGTCAACACACCAATTTGCAGCAGAACCAAAGGCGCATGTACCTGTAGTTGTTTGTTAACAATTGTTTGTGCGAATACTTGTAAGAGAATTACTTTTTTTTTTCGTTTCATATACATGTCCATATAGCATGGTGTACCCAAATCTGAAGCAGCGGGCCAAAGATATCGACATTGTGAGAATGCACTAAAGAGGGATCCATCGCAGATACGGCTTGGATGGAAGTCTGAGAAGAAATATATTGACTATCACAGTTTTTTTCATGCAAATGGAACCTGTGATCTGTGATGAACTTATGTAATGATAGAGAACTTTCCAAAGAAAGAAAAAACCAGATCTATGAGTATGACACATGTTGTACATGGAAGGTTGAAATGAGGTGAATGAAATGCAAATCAAAGGTTATTTGATGGTAGAGCGCTGTCAAAATCACAGTACAGATCTATGGAACTAAGCTTTGTCAAAAACAAGATATTGAGGTATTTTCTTTTAGCAATTTTTTTTTAAAAA
>ML782683.1:715925-736866 GCA_009831015.1 Picea engelmannii | reverse complement strand
AATATTTTAATTTCGTAATTAATACATTGTGAAATATGAAATTGCATCGTGCTTACCATATGGACAAATTGCAGGGTTAGAGTGGAAAGGTATGACCTTTTATAATTCAATGTTATTGTAATTAGAAGTGAAATGATATGGCTGTCTCATTATAACGTTAGTGTAAACTATTGATATTGACATTAGGGACCACTAATTAAATTATGAGGTTATTTTTGTCCTTTTCAAATATAGATACCTTCTGTGGCCTTAGCATATCTGTCTGAGTGCATTTTTCTGTGTAAAGGATCCAGTGCCGTATCAAGAGTCTCGGGCCCTTTAAAGGCAGGGTTCCACTCTTGCTACACACCTGATGGAGGATACTAGTTTCTGCCTGAGGAGTCGGCCAGGAGCCTGTCTAATCTTCTTTCAAGAAGACATAAGACTAAAAGCCCTGCTTTTCTGTGCAGAGATAGTAAACTCCACTGTTGGGTTCTTCCGTCTGTGACTGTACTGTACTTATCACCTGGTGTCATTTCTTTCTTACGGCTGCTAGTAGTGCGCCTTATGTCTAGGGGCGTTTATTGCTTGATGTCACTGTGATTCGTCGGGGTTGTCTTGTTGCGTTCGCCTTGCTTGCGTCTGGTTCTAGGTCGGGTTACTAGTATCTGCTTGAACAGTCGGCCAGGAGCCGGTCTAATCTTCTTTTGAGAAGACATAAGACTAAATGCCCTGCTTTCCTGTGTAGAAATAGTAACCCTAACACCTTGGACTCTTCCCTCTATGTTCTTACTGTGCGCCCCCAGAATGTCTTATTGTTGTGTTGTGTGCCTCGTGCCTTTGGTCGTATTGTTACAGTTACTCGTTGTGTGCCTTTAGTTTTTTGTTGTCATGGTTGCGTCTTGTTGGTTGTCCAGTGGCGTCGTACAGTTAGGTGTGTTGTTACTTCTACACGCGCGCACACACTTGAAGAAAAAAAAAAAAATTAAAAAAATTTGCACCTGTCACTAGAATGGTTGTCGTAACGAGGTGGTTCGTTACAATATGGTTTAATACATTCTCATTTGTGTTCATATGGATTATTATTGACCAAACTGCATGTTTTTTTATTGGAAGTGCATCATAGAAATTAATTTTCAATACTAGGAGAAGTTAAGAGCAATGCGAGCTCAATAGTTTAAATATCAAGAATAACTTTTACGTCGAGAAGCATAGGTGCGACAACTACAATATCAACAAGACAATCTAAGTTAGTTTCAACATAGTGTTGGTGGCCCAATGGTTGGAAACAATGAGAATGTGCATGAACCTCATGGTCATGGTGGTACACTTGGAGAAAGTAATCCAGGCTACCCAAGAGTTTATGACTCTTATAGGGATGGAGTGCCATACTATGGTAGTGTTCGACATCCATTCAACATAAATCAAGAATATGAAGAAGGGGACCTTACCCTGGGGTCAAGTGTATGATTCAGCCTCACGCTTTTAATTAAATGTATCCAATACATCGGTACACATGGAGACTTTCATGTCAGGTGCATTGTTTTTATCAATTTTGGGAGTCAAGAAATGATTCTAGCCGCTACTTGAAGCACAATGAGTTTTACTGCATCTTTTAATCAATACCCTTGCTACATTTGTTTCTTGATACAACTTATTGATATCTCACTATGTATATTCTCAACAATTTTTTTAAAAAGTATAACTGCATTATTTCCGTTGTTGAAGATTGTACAGGGTTGCAAAAGGTGTTAATTACGATTGTTTCTATATATTCTAATCTTACTGATGAACATGGGTGTCTTAAAGGCTAAGTTGAGTGTCTTGTCTATACAAACTATGCATATAATTCTTGAATAGAGGTCTTTTTGCATATTTAACTTCGGGATAAAAATGATTGAATTGTGATATTCTATAATAGTTCTAATTACTTTCTTAGTATTATTTCGACGTAATTTTGATTACATAGTCCATTTCAGGTTTCTTTTGAAAGATACAAGGTTTTTCTGCTCAATAATTCAAATTTGATCTGGAACTAAACTCGGTAAACTTGACCCTCAGATTAATGGGACAACATTGATTATCATTTCATATAATGTTAGTTGTTGTTGTGAGTTCTTGCTAGCATTTGTTTTGAAATTCTCTTCATTCTCAATGGTTATGTCGTATTTGACCTTTATTTTGTGGTTTTCCCTTTCTTATTTCTTTATACAAATGAGCCTTTTATTCAAGTTTCCAAATATGGTTTGGCAGTTATTTTACAAATTGCTTTGGTGGTATTCTCATGATTACATCTAATGACCGAGGCAACTAGTTCTAAGCTTAGGCTGGGTTCACAGAGCACAAGGACTAGTGGGATGGGTTTGCTGGGAACACTGAACACTAAGGATTACATGAAAGTCTAAGGCTAGAAAGTCAAAAAACTGATTTGAAATGACTGTGAAATTATCCTTATATCCCATACTAGCAGGGGCATGGAGATGGGGATGATAAAATGGAAGCATCATGATTAGCATGGGTTTTAACTACTATTAGGCCACTTAATCATATTGATTTCTCAATGCATGATTAGTGTCTTACCATATCCATTTGTTTCCACACACTTAAGATGCTTGTTATTATCAATAAATCATCAAGGGAGTGGTAAGTTGGACAACATCAATAGATGAAGAGGAAGGGGGTTCATAAGAATTTTTATTTGCTAGAGAATTATTTTTTTATTTTGATTTTGAGATGGAAAATCTCAAGGCTCAAATATCACTCCATGCTTATTAGGCATCCCTTGGGAGGTCTGCACCATCCACTGGGGCTCATAACAATCTCTATTTGCTGGATTATTATTTTTTTTAATTTTGTGAAAGAAAAATTGAGGGTTCAAATCTAGCTCCATGCTTATTAGACATCCCTTTGGAGGTATTCACCATCCACTTATGAATATTAGATTTTTTCGGTTCACATGGTCATGCTTTTGTTTATAGTGGACACTTTTCAAATCACCATGCCTATAGGGGCCCTAAGCGCCCACCAGTTCATCTTTGTATGCCCTAAGGAAAAGGTAGAGGCCCAACCCATACCAGCATCAATTCACTAACCATCATTATGCATGAGGAGGTATTCCTGTGGTTAAATTTATTCAAGGGTTTGCACCCTTGTATAAAAGGTGTCGTGCAGGGTAAAATTCTACAACGACCCATTTTACCATTAGTTGTTCAAGACTAAAGTGACCATTTTCAATGTGGAGTATAAGCTCTGATTGAAACATTGGATGCATCACAGATACATCATATATACATGTGTTTTTTAGCTGGTCATATAATTGAAAACCTTTGTACAAGTTTTTTCAAACCTTTGCACACTTTTTTGCACCATAAAAATATTTGACATGCAAACCTTTGCACAAGTTTTTGCACCATAAAAAAGGTTACAACTTGAAGGATTTGATACTTTTTTGTACTTGATAGATTTGAAGTTAAGATTGACCTAGGATATTATTAATTTTAATAGGGAGTAGGAGCACATCAAATTATGTTGCTTCCCCAGTCTCTTTACAAGTGTAAAATCAAAAAATTCTTAAAACTTGGAAATTATGAAGTGTTTAATGCACTCATTGATTTCTCTTTTGCTATCATCATGTGTCTATTGCATGCCTTGTATTTTTACACTGAAGGTGTTCTTTTAGGGGAGTTGTCTCTCACTTTTTCATCATCTATCCACATCCTATTAAAGCCTACCACGTATTATTATCAATGTTACCCGTTTTTCCACGCATCAACTTACTGAGATGATAAGAAAGAGAAAAGCTTCCTCCACCAATGTGCTCTACTTGACCTTCCACCTTTTGAGATCATATGACATGGAAATTTATGATGAGGCTTTTGTATACGTATCTAATACTGGTTCAACAGGTTCAGTTCCTTCTAAGAATCATGTAGGGCTCTTGATATAGAAGACTAGTTACAATTATCATTTGATAGCCCATTGGGGATTGAGTTTATTGGGTTCTAGAGTCTATATATACAAAGTCCTGACTGCCTTATGGTTCAAAACTACAAAGGTAGTTGGCTACCAAGCATTTATTTATTTGTTCTTCTATGGGATGAGCGGATTTCGGTGCTTGATTTGAACTTGGAAACTAAAAAATCCCTCCTCATATATTTATTGGATACCACTTTTTCCAGTGGTTGTTCCCAACACGCTATCAAGATTCAACATATGATATCCCACCCTACCTATGTAGGTCGCTTGCAATGGTGGTTCAAGAGATTTCCCTTCTCATATTATGGGGTGGGTTTCTACTCCTAGATGGTTCCAAGATGGTTAATAACCCCTATCTGTGAGTGATGAGTGATTTTCCTAGGGTGCTCTCTAGTTCCATCTATGTATGTGTTCACAACGAATGCTCTTCGATATTATGGGGCAGGTCCGATGCATCCTACTCTTAAATGGATGACTCAAAGTTGGTTAATAACCCCTGTGAGTCCTAAGCAAGGTTCAATTGATGAGGCCCTCTACATGATTTGTACATTTTGTTCTTTGTCGAGGAAGGCACAAAATCTTTCACATGTGGATTTATTCTCATGGATTTTCTTTTGACATTCTAAATTTCAAATAGTTGGATCAATTCTCATCTACAGATATATGACAGGATGAGTTAATGTGACATTTAAAGGCTTTTCCTTGAATTTATAATTATAGGTGCATGCATAATGATTATTGAAAATTAACAGTTGTGTGGATATTGTCATCAAAACAATTTTTTTTTTTTTATTTCCAAGTTATCGAGGTCTTAAAATCAGGTTGTATTTTTATCTTCTTAATAGTATTTTTAGGTGGTAGGCTACTCCATACATACAAAAATTACTTCAACTGGCTTCCCATTATTTCTTTTCATTCCTACATGCTTCAAGTTGATTTTCCAGCACTGATGCAGGCATGCACATGATCTATTATTCAACCAATGAGATGTTTATCTATAAGTTGTAGGAATGGAAAAGTTTTGTTGATTTATGAAATCATGTGATATTCCTTATGGCCAATGGTGATGCTGAAGACCGAGCCTTAGCAAGTATCCTTTGCAAATTCAAACACTAGCCAGAAATTTCATTGTTTTCCTTCCAATTATGGACTAATGCCTCTTCTGTGATGTCTTGAAGGCTCCATTTCAGGGTTCTCCATCAAGCCTCTAAGTCTCTCACTCTCTCTCTATATATTTATGCAACATAAACTTTATTAATTTTGTGTTTCTTCTAAGAAAGGAAACATAATTGGAAGAAGGAAATCCATTAGGAATGATACTAACCTTGCCATCAGAATATTTGACATTGATAATGTTTGAAAGTTGCAAGGTGATCCCCATGGGCTTACATATCGTGAATCCCTTGGGCTTGTAGGGTACCTGGAAGGCCTGAAAATAAATCCTATGATTATTTAATTAGAGTATTGTCTTTTGGAAATTACTTAATATGTGTGCATTTCAGTTTGTCTCATGGCTCTAGCGGAGGAGGTGATTCCTTGTTAGCTTGGCTTGTCTCTTCTAGATTGTTTTTCTTTTCTTTTGTATTTTCAGTGATAGGTAATTATTTTCTCTTGATCCCCAAGCACCACAACGATGTTTTCCATATCACTTTGACCTTTCTGGTTTTTCCTTTCCTTTTTGGAATTAGGGTTGGGGTTTTCCTTAGACCTTTTCACTTGCTTCCATCCTTCTCCAGAATCTTTCTCTTGCTGTAAAACTTGGGTTTTTGGGTAATGGTTTTGGAAATGCCCATATTCGTGGTAGTCGTAGCACTTAAATGAGAGTTTCTTGTAGTCCAATTTTTGATAATGATTCCATTTCTCGACAGTTAACTTGATTTCTTTAGGAAGACCATATTCGAGGTCAAATTCTACATAGATTTGAGCACAAGAATACTGACGTTTTGGATCATCTTTGTTAATAAATATTCCAAGCCTATTACCTATAGTTTGCAGGGAGGAAGGGTTCAAACAATGGATCGACAGGTTGGGTAGGCGTACCAAAACCGAACCACCTTTGGGACATCCACTATAGGGTCAAAATGAGGGGTCCATCGATTTAATTAGAGCCCTTGTGGCCCCATGATGTAAGGCCCACTCCTAAAAATCAAGTCTCGATCCTCTTTAGAGATGAATTCAAACAATAAGAAGCCTCTTCCGATTGCATAGTAGCTGACACTATTTGAGATCAATAGTCTCCAATTTTTCTGAATCCAATTATCAACTGTTCGAGGAGAGGGACAAAGCCCTGTGAACTGTCCAACTAAAGCCCAGTCTTCCAAAGGGATGACCACACTCATGGGTTGGTCCGGAGGTAAATCAATAACTAGAGCATCTTCTAGATTTCTAACGAATTTTGGCATAGCTCTGCCTACTTTTTTCTTCCCTTGAGAATTTAACAATCTTCTAAATGCTTCTTCATTGGCGGAGGGTGGAGGGGGAAGTGGTAACTCATCACCTCCATCAGATCTCATTGTAAAACAATGTGAGATGTCTACCCCAGAAGGCTTGGGATCTGGAGCGATGAAGCCCCTTGGGCACCGGGGCTTCAACCCTCATGAACATTGAGTTGTTGCGCATTGTTCTTGAGTTGCTGCGCACGAGGCCATGAAAACTCTATATTATTAAAGGGTTTCTATATTGACTAATCATAAACAATCCAAAAAAACACACCTCCTTTCTTTGGGAAATATAAGAAATCACATTCACTTCGGTGTTCCCTTTACCCTGCTTCAAAGGTATGCTAGTTATTTTTTAACATGCTTTGTGCCGGCAACCTCTCTATTTCACACATTTTGTTTTTGGTAATATTATTTTTGCATTATTAATTCATTATTATCAATTATGGAAATATATCCCCTCAAAAAATATAAAGAAAAAGTTCTGAATGATTTGGTTCATGTAGTACAACTAAAATCCATGGAATTATATTCCTATGAGGAAAAAGAAAAATTTATGAATGGTTGTCCATGTAGTTACAATTGAAAATTGTTCTATGCCACTGTTGTTGATGTGAACTTTGCAAATCCATGTAGTTACAATTCAAAATTGTTCTATGCCACTGCTTTTATTCAATGCAAAGTATCTTGTGGCTATGTTCACTACCATCTAGTGGCTATTAGTGAACTATCCAACTTGTGGCTATCATTTGTTAATTCTTTTGTTGAAGTGCTTTCTTACCGTATCTTGCCATAGAAGAAATTAATTTCATTTCAAGAGACGATAAGTGGGGAATTTGTTAAAATGTATACTACTTTATATGTGAGAAAAATAAGATCGAAATATGGAATAAAAGATGATCAAAATTGTTTCTATATATTACTGAGGGAGAAAAATATGTTTTGGAATATGCAAGAAATATTGAGAGAATCAAGGTTTGAATTTGTAATTGGTAATGGATATTAGTGCATGTTCTGTGTCTTATCATTAGGTTTTATAGGAATGTTCAAAGCCCTATAGAAGCGAAAAAAATCGGTAGTTGTAGTTTAGGGCTTAAAGTGTTCCTTTAAAGACAAGGTAAATGTTGTAGGTTGAGGAAGAGCCACAATGTAGATCCATGTACCTTGTGACATTGGTTACATGAGTTGTGGGATCAACATATTTGCAACAATAAGTTGTGGAATTGCAAGTCCAAAAGTTATCAAAAATCATTTATATATAAATATACAACCTGAGTGGGCACGTTGTGGACTTTCAAGTCCAAAAGTTAACAAAATTCATTTATATATATAAATATACAGTGTGAGTGGGCCTTTTTTTCTGCTCAGAAAAAAGAAAAACATATTTGTATTTCAAGATGAAATAAAAATACAACCATCGAAATGTCTTCATAACAATGTCATCATTTCTCTGCTTTCCTTCATCTTCAAAAGATACATCTTTGATAAAAAAATCTTTTGAACCCATGATGTCCATTACTATAGGATCAACCTTACAAGTTAAAGAACAAAATCATCTTCAAAAGATAGATCTTTGATAAAAAAACATTTCACCCTCTTCCTTCACCTGGATGAACCATTGACCAAACGCCATTTGAAGCCCTGCCTTTGAGAGGCCATCAACAATTTGGTTCTTCTCCCCGTAGACACGTTGAAAGGAAATAAAGTTAAAAAAATAAGTGATTCCTTTTACCTTATCAAATAAAGGTTGCAGTAAATAGGATGACAAAGAATTTCCCCTCCTCATCCATTTGATTACAAGCATGGAATATCCAAATATTTGTAGGGATCTGATTCCTTTCTCACCAGCCAAATTGAGGAGTAGTTTCAAGTCCATTAACTTTGCATAATTATTTTTACCCCAACGCACGCTCTCTCTAAACTTTAAAGAATGTGACTCCTTCATAAAGATACTACCACCAACACAACAACTCTATGTTAGATCCCCTTGAGAGGAGGGTTCATTGAAGTAAGCCCATGTCTTTGACTTGTCCACATACTCCACAACTATCTATCAAATAGGTTTTTCCAACTTTTGTTGTCTGAAACTATTGAGAATACTCAGATCCTCGGATGTGGTTAGGGTTAGTGGAATGAATCTATCCTAAAGAAGACATGCATTCCTTGTGAGCCAAATATCCCAAGACAAAATCAAAGGCAATATTTTAACCTTGTTTACATTTGAATTCTCACACCAAAGCTTCAAACATTGATCAATAGTGTTTCCCTTCAAGCCATTTTAATCCCAATTAAGGCCTCCACTTCTAGAGCTACAATGAGTAGGAAAAAATCATAATGAGATCAATGATTCTCTCCTCATTCTCTTTACACAAGGGACATCTGTGAGGGCCATGTTTATTCCTCTTTTGTAAGACAATGCCTAATAACCAACCATATTAAATTAGTGTATGAAAGAGAAATCAGACAGGATTATAAGTCACTTCCAAAAGTCTACAAAATATTCCCTTGTTCGTGAAAGGGGGGTTGGTGATAATTATTCAAATCACTCTCGTCCTTTGCCTGGATGAACCGCTGACCAAATTCCATCTGAAGCCCTGCCTTTGAGAGGCCATCAACAATTTGGTTCTTCTCCCTGTAAACACGTTGAAAGTAAATAAAGTTAAAAACACAAGTGATTCCCTTTAGCTCATCAAATAAAGGCTGCAGTAAATAGGATGATAGAGAATTTCCCCTCATCCATTTGATTCCTTCGCAAGGAATCTCCAAAGGTTAATGTACTATCCCTCTTAGTATTGATATTGTATTTTTTTTTAAATGCCTACAACATAGTCGTTATTGCGACGCCTTGGAGTGTCGCTCTCATAGAAACCACGTCGGATTTGATACCTATTAACGTCGGTCTTTCCACGTCCGAGACGTCTCTCTTGCCACCCCCAAGATGTCGCTCTTTCCACCTCCAAGAGTTTCGCTCCCATAGCAACCACGTCGGACATGATACCTCTTATCGTCTCTCTTTTCACCTCTAAGACATCTCTCTTGCCACCTCCAATCCGTCTCTCTTTCCACCTTCGAGTCGTCACTCTTGCCACCTCCAAGAAGTTGTTCTTGCAACACCCGAGACGTCTCTCTTACCATGTCCCAGAGGTCGATCTTGCCATGCCCCAGACGTCTCTCTTACCATGTCCAAGACATCAGTCTTGCCACGTCTCAAACATCGCTCTTGCCACGTCCAAGACGTCTCTCTTGGCATGTCCCAGACGTTGGGCTTACAATGTCTATATGGGGGTTGGACACTCAAATCCAAGATGACACCTGTCCATAAGAAACATCACAATAAAGACAAATTTGTGTTGTCGAAAAAGTGGCATCATGTGAAACGAAGTTTGAGGGGTTCGATGTTTGTCATTCTCCTGACAATATAAACTAGCAATTGCGTCGAACGTGTCATCGGAATTTGACCTGGATGCACTAGTGAGA
Source organism: Picea engelmannii (assembly GCA_009831015.1). Taxonomy (NCBI): domain Eukaryota; kingdom Viridiplantae; phylum Streptophyta; class Pinopsida; order Pinales; family Pinaceae; genus Picea; species Picea engelmannii. Next base: position 726,997 of record ML782683.1, on the reverse strand, counting down.
CAATCACAGTTGAATTTCATCGGGGATGATGGATTTAACCCCTTTTTTTCAATTTACAAAAGAATGGGTATATGATCATAAATTCCTCCCACTAAAACCAATGACTTGAAAGACCAATGGTTCTTTATTAAATCCTAAGAAAAAAGAAATATCTCATGTCTTTTAGTGACCATTTTCTCCTCTTTTCTTCCATTCCACTATGTTTGTGGAAATTTTGGAGGTTTCATATGAATAAAATGATTCTCTTTGATCCAGTGAGCAGATAAACCCTAGGAGACCGAGACTTCTTTGATTGAAAATGTAAAATTGGGGTTTCCTCCAAGAATGACATTGGGGAGGGTAAGACATCATATGCACTTATTCCCTCTTATAAAGGACACTTATTTGCATAAGGTACATATACATTGACTCGCTCAAACTTAGCATTGAGAAAACAACCCTCACAAAATCAGGGAAGGCGAAAAGGCCCTAAAACAAGGTCTCCATGTAATGAGTAAGCCCTCTGAAAGGCCTTATAAGTAAACCATACAAAATGACCAATAGTTTAACAAAAACCAAGAGGTCTTCAAAGCCTTATCACCTACACACTATTTATTAGATCACTATGATTTCGTCCCACTTTCCCACACAATCCGTTTGAGGGATTGAATTTTTGGGGTGCTCCCAAGCCCATGCATGTTGAAAGAGAGAAAAATCATTGAGAACCCTTGAACCATGATTTTCCCACTCCAAGATCCCACAATATAGTGGATTTTTTACCATTCCTTATATCTTTGTTTTATTGAATTTGATCTAGTTAAAGTCCACTTGACCTTCAATCTCAACAAGTAATTATACTTAAGGAAAGGATTCAAAACAACAATATATGCTAAGTTAATTGAGTGGGTAAGAAGAGGGGAAGGATGAGCAAAAATAGGAGGATCAACCCCTTTTAGTGGAGGAGCACAAGAATGGCCCACAAGATGATGAGGGATTAGAACTTCTGCCTAGGAAAGAACCTTCCCATCAACGGGTAGAAAAAGAAAACAACAAGACGAGAAATATGTCGTTAGATTTTCATCGCTTATATATGGGTTAATGGAAGGAGATAAAACCTAAATTTGAGACTATGGATAGAATAAACAAGGCTAAAAATATTACCAAATTTTGTGAGTAAAGAGTTCAAAGGGGGAGAGACAATTGGGGTTCCAAATTGGTTGACCTTGGGGCTATGACATGTTTTCCCCTATGAGTATGCCAACTTTTTAGGTCCAATTATTCTAATATACATTTCCTCCCACATCTTCTTGAAAGGGAGAAATTGAGATAGAAGCCTTCAACATTAAGCCTTGAGGTGACTTTCCTCATGTCATCCAAAAAGAAATTGAAGCAAAACCCTTTAATAATCCATCCTTTGAAACCAAGGAAAAATGACCCACAACATTTTGATTTCATCAAGAAAATCTTCCCTCATATCCACTTCTATCTACAACCATGCCAATTGCATGTCTATCTTTGTAACCCAATCAGTTGACAACCAAGAAACTTTTCTATTTTGTTCCTTATGCAAATTAGAACCTCCTCCTACCATAACACCATAGGAAGGTTTCGAAGGACTTCCCAAATCTTAGTAAGAAAGAGTGAATAGTGGTTTGGGTCAAAATTGATGGCCCATTATTTTCCCACTAATCTAGAAGGATCCAGCCCCACGCCTAGCTGAAAATTTCCCCAGATCATTCTTTGACAAAAACTTGAAAAAGATCCAACCTCAAGCCAGTGTATGGAAATTCGGTCGATAACCCAACACCTCCATCCAATTAAGCATCATTCCAATCGCTCGGAGCCAATTCCCGTAAAATCTACTAGCCATCGTTCTACAAAGCAAGCATTTCCTCGATTTCTACTTCCGCCCCTACCACCATATTATTTCGCTTCATCCCCTCTCCGTTTACCACCTTCAGGCTTCTTCTATGCACGTCCGACAAAGATGATCCACCAACTTGCAAAAGAGGAGAATGGACCCGGGGAGAATCACTGGCCAGTCCATTAAGAGAATCGGCCTACATGGAATGAGTTAAACCCATTTATGTACCTATTCCCTTCACCCCTTCAAAATTTGAAGGTCTGCTGACCTTGTAAGGTGTAATATCCAGATCCCTATCCATTCGTATATTGGATGGCCCCGGGCAAACCTGGGAAAGAGCACTCCTCCTTTGCTGCATTTGCATGAAATCTACATTGGTGTAAAATATCTCCTTTTTTAACAGACTCTCTCATCATCGTAGTCCAATACCTCATCCTCTATGCAATGCTCTAGCCAAGGATTAAACATGCTTACTCGGCCAACCTGTCATCAACCATCACCTATAGAGACCTATGCACTGACGTGAGCCTTGCTCATAGCCGCCACCGCCATAAAAAAAACCAGAGATGAACCCTGACCGAGGGTTCCATGAAATGATTATATGATTTGTTTTATAATTATATAATGTAAATTATAATATAATAAAAAAATACCTTTATATTAATACAAACAAATAGTAAACTTTGATGAAAACATCAAAATTATCTTTTATAAAATAAATAAATCTTATAAAGATAAAAAAACAAATTTCCATGAAAAAATCTATAACACTGTTTTTTAAAACATACTTATTATAAAAACGTTAAATCTAATATATAAAACATTTGTAATTATTTCAAATTACATAGCTTGTTAAGCTATATTAAAAAAAATATATTTTTTTTTTGTTTTTAAATTATTCAATTATAAGAAGATATTAAAGATATAAATAAATATTTAACTCAATTTAGAATTGAAGTATTAATAAGAAAGAAAGTGAGATTTTATAATCAACTTTTATATCAACTTAGCATGAATAATTTTATGAGAGGGAATAATACAATAAAGACAAACCACTTCCTTTTAGTAAAATATACCACAAGGTAAGACAAACTATAATTATTCAATTTGATTTTGTTTGGGTGGTTGGGAGGAATGTTGTTATAGTATCCACCATTCCCTCAAGTGACATTCCCACACCTGACATTTTGAGATGTTGATATTCTATCAAGTTACATATTCCTACAAGTGACATTTTAAGATGTTGGCATTCTCTCAAGTGACATATTCCCACAAATGACATTTTGAGATGTTGACTCGCATTTTTCCCTAAAGATTCTATGATTTACTCTTTCAACATCATAATTATTAATTAATTTTCCATTTTTTATTTCATTTTCCAATGCTAAGTTAGTTAATCTAGTTCGCAATAATGAGAATTCATATTTAGTGTAACTAGTATAATGTACTTACACTAGTCACTCGGTGCTATAGGGTGAATTTAAAATGGCAAGATTTTAAAATTCTAAAAAATGAAAACAATATATTACATGTTATATTGGGGTCTAGGGGTATTTTTTATATATTAAAAACATATAGATATTAGAAGGGGTTTAGAGTTAAGTATTGAAAGAGATAGAATTTAATAAGGATTGAGGGAGTTGAAGGATTAGATAAGTGTATTTAGGGGTTTAGAGTTAAGTATTGAAAGGGATAGAATTTAGTAAGGATTGAGGGAGTTGAAGGATTAGATAAGTGTATTTAGACTAGAATTGTCTGCATCATATTTTTTCTTCATCAATTATTTTCATATGTTTTGTTATTTGATGCCGAATGCCCTCTATGTAACAAAACAATATCTTACATATGTAATAGTTTATACATTTTCCAAATCATTACAGGTTTCAACATAACCCCCAAATATCTCATGTCAACGTGTTACATTTACTCTCCCAACAATCATCAATCTAGGACTCACCAAAATGAAAGTTTTCATAAATATTTGACAAAGACAAGAAAAATATTGTGGAAATACTTTTTAATAAATTCTTATTAAAAATATGTAAATAAATGATCATAGAAATCTATGCATATTTCTTCTAGAAATAAGTTTTTTCAATCCTCATATAAATCTTATAAGAATTTGCATTTCACCTTAGTAAACGTATAAATAAAAGGAATATGAAAGTAAACGTATAAATAAAAGGAATATGAAAAATGTAATGCACAAACAATTTTAGTGAAAACATCTATCTTATTTGATTTGTTAATATTAAACAAGTTTTTTTTATTTAATATGTTTTTATGATTTTTAGTAAAATAAAAAAAATATATCATGCAAAATTTTTTTTTGATATATATTTTTTAAATTTTATTTTGATATATATTTTTTAATAATTTTCAAAAATGTCAAAAATAAAATTAAAATTAAGAAATAAAAAATTTCACTTTTATTGGAAATTATGACTTCCACATAGGAATACATTTTTGTTATATGAAAATATTGAAGTATACCCCGATTATAGACCAACATGGTAGTTTTGGTTGTTTAATTCGAAATAATTTTTTTACACTCCAACATCGTAGTTTTGGTTGTTTAATTTGAAATAATTTTTTTTATTAAAATATGTCATATAAAGATAATTCACAATATGATTTTTCATGTTTAAATGATATATCGATGGAAAAGATAATTATATGAAAAGTTCTATGATGTAATCTACATTGATAAGTTGAAAATCCAAATTTGGATTTGTAATAAAGTTTGGGTATTTGTAAATGTAAAACTGGTTTGGTGAAAAGAGTGAATATTTTGAAGATTTTAAGATATCAATTTTGTAGATAATGTTGTTAACTTAAGAAATTTATATTTAAATTCAATTTAATTTTCTTATATATAAATTGATAAATTGATATGCATTTTTTTTGGCATTTAGTTGAATCATTGTCATTCATAAGTTGAAAATCCAAATTTGGATTTCTAATAAAGTAAATGTAAAACTCGTCAAAATTAGTAAAAAGAATGAATATTTTGAAGATTTTAAGATATGAATTTTGTAAATAATGTTGTTAACTTAAGAAATGTACATTTAAACACAATCCAAAATTGGATTTGTAATAAAGTAAATGTAAAACTCGTCAAAATTAGTAAAAAGAATGAATATTTTGAAGATTTTAAGATATGAATTTTATAGATAATATTGTTAACTTAAGAAATGTACATTTAAACTCAACTTAATGTTCTTATATATAAATTGATAAATTGATATGCTTTTTTTTAGTATTTAGTTGAACCATTGTAATTGATTTTATTGTTTAGAATTCATTTCTCTTAACAATGAGTTTTATGATTATTTTGAATATAATATTATGATTATTTTAAATATAATATTATTATATAATGTTGATGAAATATTTATTTAATATTTTATTTAAAAGTGAAATGATTACGTTCTTATATAATAAATCAACTTTTAATTCATTTGTTTTAAAAGTTGAAAATTATATAATAAATTAATTTTGAATTCATTTGTTTTAAAAGTTGAAAACTAAGAGAAAGGGGTTTCTGTTCTATTGATTGTGGAAGTGTAAAGAGATATTTGAACTTAGCTCTAGATGTTTGTGAGATTTGAGAAGTGCAAGGTAAAATCTTAATAAGTTTTTAAATCTTTTATGTTTGTAATAGGAATGCAAAATTATGGTTGTGAATTTTTTTTATTTGAATTTGAATTATAAATTTATTGTGAATATGTGTTTGTATTTATTGACTTTGAATTGCACATAAGAAATGAATATCTAACATATTTAATAAAAAGAGGAAGTTTTTAATTTAAAATATTTACTAGAAAAATGGTTTAACTAAAAGTTTTTGGCATGTAGTCTTTAATTCGTATAGTGAAATTAAAGATATCATTTAATATTATGTTTCATGAACACATTTGGTATGTATTAAAATTTTGATGTTTAAGAATGTTTGATTTGGTTACTATTATCTTAAACTAAGCCAATTAATTATATATATTTTGTATAATCCCTGAATTTCCATAAACATAGAAATGATTTACATATTTTCTAAACCAAATAATATATTTTTTCTAAACACTCATCATCCAATATCTTAATTTGAAAAGAACATATTATATATAATTATGACAAATTGAAATTATATATATATATATATATATATATATATATATATAATCGAACACTTAGTTTACAACTATGCACCCAAACAATAAGAGTTACAAGGAGTTCTTTTATATATATATATATATATGAAACCATTTTTAAAAACTTTCTATTACACATATTTTTGAGAACATATTTAGATCTCATACTTGAAAACAGAAAACCCAACTACACATACAATAAAAATGAGATTAATAATATACATAAGAAAATAAAATAATAAATATAGAAACCTTTATAGTTCAATATATTTAACTTTTAGAGATTATGATAGGGAAAACAACATTTGCACCATAAAATGTTTTCATTAGCGATGTGTCAATAACTTTATAATTCATCAATGGTGCTTTATGTTTTCTATGCTTAGTAAGACTCTCCCAAATTTGGACAAATGAGAACTAAAATATTAATTTTGTTATGCTTAGTAAGACTCCCCTAAATTTGGACAAATGAGAACTACAATATTATTTTATGCTACTCCTTTGAGAGAGATGATGAAATTTGAAAATCTAACAAAATGGATGTTACTCTTCCTCATCGTAGTCTTCCTCATCTTAGCACCAAAGACCCATATTGTTTTGAAAACTGTTATTGAGTTACTTTGGACCATGTGTTTTAAGTTAAAAAACTTAAAACTTAGGTAATCTAAGAACAAATGAAAAAATTGCATTGTGCCAATACTCTGCAATAAAAATTCAAAGTTGTGATAGAGTAGCATGTTTTATAAAATATATTTAAATATTATAAAAATATAACTAGTCCATTTGATCTATGTATACGATTTGATAGCCACAAAATATTTTTACTCATAGGTATCTAACTCATTGTTGATCATAAAAAAATAAGATAACAAGGTTGTGTGGTAGCGTAGCCCCTGATGGGTTGACGTGGGATAGGAAAAAGTAGCAAGAAACATGAAGCATAGGTGGTATCCATGCAGTAAATGACACGTGGCATGTAGAACACCATTTATTTTTTGAAATAATATAACAAAATACAATTTGTGCATAGTAGAAGAAAAAAATTGAAAATTTTGTGGCAAGCAACATGAAGCATAGGTGGTATCTATGCAGTAAATGACAGTGGCATGTAGAGCACAATTTATTTTTTGAAACTTTATAATATAAAAAAAATGGAAATTTAAATGCATTTGAAACAGTTTTTTCGAAATATGTCGAAAATAAAAGTTTGTTATATATTACTCAAAATTTTGAAATATATCAAAAAATAAATGTTTGTTACATATTACTCAAAATTTCGAACATATTACTCTTAAACATATCAACCTAAATATCGAACTCTTGCCTAGTTAATGGAAAGGAGTTTATGATTAAGTCGGGGTCTTGGAAGTCATTGGTCCTTCCCGCTAATTTTATTCTTAACATATTTGTGAATAATTTCTCTTTCTTTGATATGGCTTGTTCACATGACTGAAAAATGAGATGCAAGTTCCTCACTTTTTCTTTCAAGCATGCATTTACTTGACCGATCTGGTTTTTGGATGGAATATCTTGTCTTTTTTTTTTTTTTGCCATATTGTTGAAAATGGTGCCAAAAGGAAGGATCGTGTTTAAATAGAAATGTTCTTCATATTTTAACTCCACTTGCAAATGTTCGAGAAAATTATGTGCCCTAGTTCAAAGGGAAGTGATGGTTTGTGATGTTTTCCACGCCTCAATAACGAGTTCTATTATTTTCTTGATATTATTCTCAACATATCCTCTACAGGATGTGAGGATGTTGGAGGATCATTTCAAGTTGGTTTCTAGGGTGGTAGACATGGTTATTGTCAAAGGATTGGCAAGCAATGGAATGGGAATAAAATCCTCTTCCAATTACTTGACCTGGTCCTTTAGTCTGGCATGCTCGGCCTTGATGCCTTCAATGGAATCATGAAGTGCATATCCACTAACCTTGTGAAGTTGACATATTTGGGACAACCACATGTTGGCAAGGTCAACCTCTAAACGAGATTTTTCGTTTTTTATTTTTTACATATTTTTTCTCAATTATTAATTTTTTGGACTGGCTATAAAAACCAATGCTCTGGAACACAAAGGATTCATCTTAGTTAAAATTTCCAGTATCAAATATCTCCATTGGAAAACTATATTGGATGGCATGTCCGGGTTGGTCAAGGTGGTAGAGCAAGCTATCCAAATGAGTCTCAAGTTCCATTTTTTCACTGTAAATTTTCGTCTCTTCCGCCTATCCCACATTTTATTTTCTCTTCTTGTCCACTGGAATCTTGTGAGAACTATCGATTTTAGAGTGAGGAGGGTTGTTATCTCCTCCTCTATTTGAAGAAATTTGAGTTTCTTTGTTGTTGTCGCAGGTCGTTGGAGCGATGCTTCAGGATGTTGTACTTTTTGGAGTTTATTTGCAAATTGAACACTCTTGTCACTAGGGCCTTTACCCTGTTTCCTATACAATTTAGTGATCCTTTGCAGTGTGTCTAGTTCGACGGCATCAGAAGCAGTAGCGTTGTCACCAATGTCTATGTTTTCGAACATGTGTTTTTTGAAAAAAAAATGAATGAGGCCAAGTGGTTGTAAATGTTGTCGAAAAATATAATTGGGGTCGAACCCTCTTAGGATTTCATCATATATCAGGTTTAATTTGCTAGAATGCACTGCGAATTCCTCAATTTTGTTGACATTTTTCAACACGAACTCCCTGGATTTCCAAGGTAAAGGAATGGATTGTTTTTTTCTCCTCTTTTGAAATATATGCAATTAGTAGTTGTATTGTCATGCTACTTCTGCAACAAACATTATGTCAATAACATGACATGGAAGGAGAGAAGGTTTTTCCATGGAGCCGAAAATTCTTATCATAGCGTAATTATCCAAATGTTCAAGTGTCCCCTTCCTCTCCAAGAAAATGAAACTATGGCATAGAAACTTAATCTGAAATGATGAAAGGCAGAACCGGAGGTCGAATTTTGAACTAAACAACAACAACAAGCAACAACCAATGACCAAGCAAAGAAGAAACACTCACCAAACTAGTAAACAATGTATGTTGCTTCAACGATGACAAAATTGTATTGCAAGAATAAAATAAGGATGAAATATAAAATGCCTATTCAGCTGGTGGTGGACAACAATAATGTGCAAAATCACTCCAACATTGTATGTAAAATTTTGAGGAAAAATGTACTCGGAGAAGCTTATTTAGATAAACATTTAAGGTTGTTAGGATTTCCAAGGACCTCATGGTATGAAAACATTTAAGCCACTAGGCCTGTTGGAGAACCTCGCATCATGTAAGCATTTAAGTTGTCACGCTTATTCAAGCACCTCAAAAAAACTGTCAATACATTTCAATACAAATACATGCAGCAACAATGTTATAAACTTTGGAATTATCGACTACTATAAAGCTTACATATCTAAACATTTCAATATTACTAGTACAAATAAAAAAAACACCGTACATGATCTAAGACAATGGAAACAAAAACATGCTAAGACAAACATTCGAACTAATGCTAACATTAATCCACTTTCAAGCAATGCATAAGAAAAATATATGATTCAAAAATACTATAGACGATGAAAAAGTTTGGATATGCTAACATATAAAACATTGGGAATAGTGAATCTGACAACAAGAACTCCAGTGTGTTATCTAATCAGATCACTACATATATGGTATTTTTTATTATATAAAATTCAATGTTTTTAGTTCTCTAGCAATAACAATAGATATTATGCAAATATTTATGGTCAAAGGACAAACTAATGTGAGTTCAAAAGACAAACTAATGTTTGTTCAATGAATTATCGATCACTATAGTCCCTCTATGCCCTCTATGCCCAGGGTAGGGACTAATAAGATAAAGTGTGAATGAGTGTGTCTATATATATATATATAATCTGGATTGGTTAGTGTATGAAATTTTGAGACCTTAAATGATTTCTTTTCATTTTAATAAAAGAATTTAAACATTTTTATAAATCAAAATTGTTAAGTTTTCAATTTCTAAGTTAATATTTTTAAAAGGGGTTCTTTGGCTTAGTTGGTTAAAGTATAGTTTTCAAGACTTTACTTTAACTTTTGAAATTATAAGGTGAATTTTAGTCATTCTTTTTTATTGTGCTCTAAAACATCAAAAGTTCTTGAAAGATTTTAAAGATGAAATTAGATTTCAAAAAATATTTCAATTTTAGAATTCAAACATAGTTAAAAAGTGATAAATTCAAGTGAAAATTAATGTTTTTCATTTATAATTAAGTGTATGTGTAGTAAAAGATTCATTGAGATGTTTTAATGAAAAGTAAAGAATACAAATGATTTAAGTGAATATATTTAATAGATATATTACTAGTTTACATTTATAAAAAAAAATCAAAATTAATATAGAAATTAACATATTATTTAAAGTTAGGAATCTCTATGATATTTCTTTGGTTATTAAATAAAATAATTTTTATTTTTCATTTTTAATGTGTTTTTAATTTTAAATAAATAAAAGATATTATTTTAAAATATTATAAATAAAAACAAATAAAAAAAATTTAAATATTATAATAAGAATAATTATCATCATCATAAATCATAGAAAATTATCCTAATTAATATCTTAAAACAAATTAATTTAATTTACAAGTATCTGTTTTATTACTATATAATATGAAACAAAATATAATACAAAATTATTTCTCTATTAATAAAAAATAATAATTAATTTTAATTAAAAGATTAAAATTATATTTTAATTATTTCTTTATTAATAAAAAATAAAAATTAATCCTAATTAAAATAATAAAATGCTAATTTTTTGTTTTCAAGTAAACAAATATTGTAAAGATAAAAATAAAATTTCTTTAACCTATTATCCAAAATAATCATTATAAAAGCATTCAATCTAATTTATAAAATAGTGTAATTAACTTAAACTACATAATTAAATTATGTAAAAACTAAAAGAAATTATTTTTTAATTATTTAATTTCAACAACAAAATATTAAAAATATAAAAATAAATTTTAAAGTATTAATAAAAAAGGAAGTGTGATCCTCTAATCTAATCTAATCCAATTGAGACCCCCCCCCC
>ML782683.1:672830-715842 GCA_009831015.1 Picea engelmannii | reverse complement strand
AAAAAAAAATAAATCACAATCAACTCTTGTAGTAATTTAACTTGGCTAAGTTTATGAAAACTCTTATAGTTGCTTAACATGATTAATCTTATGAGAAGGAACACTATAACTAAGTTAAACTACATAATTTATTATAATTTATTAACAAATTAGAAAAAAATGTTTTTTTTAATTATTTAATTTCAACAACAAAATATTAAAAATAAATTTTAAAGTATTAATAAGAAAGGAAGTGTGATCCTCTAATCCAATTGAGAGCATGACTAATTTTATTATAAATTTTATAGCTGCTTAACATGACTAATCTTATGAGAGGGAACAATAGAATAAATGGGAACCACTCCCTTCTCATAAAATATCCTACAAGGAAAGTTAAATTGTGTATCATAATATTATAAAAGAAAATGGATATTTAACATATTTAATGAAAATGTATAGTTTATAGCTGAAAATATTTATTAAAAAAAAGGTTAAAACAATGATTTCAGAATATATATATATATATTTCAAAGTTTTTACGAGTTCCCTAATGTTAGGGATACCATTCCTATTGTCTTTACAAAGGAAGAAGTTTTTTCTTTAGATGACATAGAGTTAGGGGTTAAGGGGCTCACACATGGGAAAGATAAGGACATTGAAGGCTACCAAATTGGACGGAAAGCCTCATTTTTCCTATTTTTAAAAATGGGGATAGAAACATTCTCTCTAATTATAAGACCATTATGATTAGCGTGATTTTAGCCAAACTTTATGGAATTATTTTGGAAAACAAGATTAGCCTTTCATTAAAAAGTTAAGGTAAAAGCGAAGACCATGCTGGTTTAGGAGATATCATTCAAGTGTGGGCCATCTTGTTACCTTTGGAATCATTGCAGAGGAGTTCTACAATACTAAAACCAATCTTTTTTGTTATTTTGTTGAATTTAGAAAAGCTTTTGACATGGTTCCTAGGAAAAACCTTTGGAATAGATTGTAAGAGATAAAAGTGTCTCTCGAGTTGAGGGCTGCTACAATAAGGATGTATGGGAACTTTATTGCTAAATTTAAAAGTTTAAAAACACCTGGTCAAAAAAGATTAAGTGCAATATGAGACTCAAACAAGGCTGGTATAGTCATCAATACTCTTCTTTATGTGGATGATATCATTCTTATGGAAAGCATAAGAATAACCAACTAAGAATCCTAAGGATTTTTCCTCCAATATGCATATGACTATTAATACTGATACGACTAAGGTCATGATTATTAAATCTAATAAGATCCTTTATGATACCCTTGTATATGACAACAATAACTTGGAGGAAGTGACTTCATACAAATATCTTGGAATTGATATTCACCACAAGCTCAATTGGAATTATAGCATTGAGAAAATGATTATTGGGGGATGGAAAGCTTATTATGGGCTTGAAAACAATTGTAATTAAGATGATCTTTGGAGTTGGCATAAGAAGAAACTCCTCTTTGAGACTATTGTTACACCTGTTATTCTTTATGGATGTGAAGTCTAGGGTTGTAATATCTTTTGTGAATAGTGGAGAAAGATAGAACAAATACAAAAGAATTTTATAACCTATAATCTCAAAATTAAAAGAAATACACCCTATAATTTTTTCTCTATAAATAATGTATATAAACATCCTTATCATTACAGTCAATGCGTCAATTGAATATCCATAGCATCATAAAGGAAAAATGCAAAACATCCATATCGTTACATATCGTTACACGCACTGCCTTAAGTCAAGATCCATAACAATCCATAAAAGGAAAAAAGGAAAATTACGGAGATGAAAGAACGGTCCAGTTTTGAAGATCTAGGTTAATGTAAAAAACGAGTCAAGATTCAAGTTTCATGTTTTAAAACACCAGAAACGTTCTTGAAATATTCAAGATTGGAATGGGCTTTTCACAGACGGTCCAAAATCATTCAGGTCAACCAACTTCAGCTTAACATTTAAGGCAACAGAAAAAGCTGCTCCATATATGTCCATAACATCCATAATTTAAGATCGATATATATATAGATATCCATAACATCCATAATTCAAGATCCATTGCATCCATAAAGGAAAAATGCAAAACATCCATATCGTTACAAGCACTGCCTTAAGTCAAGATCGATAACATCCATAAAAGGAAAAATGCAAAATTACTGAGATGAACATAACGGTCCAGTTTTCACAATCTAGGTTAATGTAAAAAACGAGTCATTCTGCTTTAAAACACCAGAAACGTTCTTGAAATATTCAAGATTGGAATGGGCTTTTCACAGTCAGTCCAAAATCGTTCAGGTCTAGCACTTCAGCTTAACATTTAAGGCCACGGAAAGGCATGCGTATGGAGAGGGGGCAGGAGATCGTTCACAAATCTAAATCCTTCGGCCGAGAAAAAACCACGCTGCGAGGGAAGAAGTATGAAGAGGTTTCGCCCTATTGGTTGAACGAAGAGTCTGATCACGAGTTGCGTACTTCGCCCTGGTGGCACGGCAAAGGGTTCTTGATATTCCACAAGTACCATCGCTGTTATAATTGCCGGGTACATACACAATGAATATAGGGACGTTTTTCTCAACACATACATCTAAACATAAATAGATAAATATAAAACTATCGGCCACTCACCTTCTGAGTCCCGAGCACCCGGGGGTCGAGGACCACGCACAATATAAACCCTGCACAATAGAAACCCATATATCATCACACTACAGTTGAATCCAGGCAGAACATGATCTATCTACTAATTATGACAGGATATTCTTTGATTTAAAGTTGAGTACCATATTAAATATTCATTGTATAGTATGCCGGCGCGATGGACCAGATTCATCACTTGCGTGACAACCTATAGAATGCTTAAGCAGATCAGTGCCTAAAACAACAGAGTGAAAACTTCAGCATATAATAATCTCAAATATGCCCACGCCATCAAAAACAATCTAGCATAATGTAAACCAAACCATACCATACCGTGATTATGTAGAAAGGCGTGGGAGCTGGAGCCGCCATTACTGTTGAGCTGAAAGGAAAGCAATTCTGTCCAATCCAAGATTATTAGGAATTCCCCCACACGCGTCTGATCATATTGATGTGCAGATAAGCGAGTTATAAGAAAGGATCGACCGCTATATAAATCTCTTCACGGCTGACGTTGCCTCACCTTGCTTGGTCCAAATCCTAAATCGTTATGCCTCTTTTGACAACTAGTCCTGCTCATGCGAGGGGTGACGGCTTAAAGGTTAGGGAGGGCCACGTTCTTACAATATTAATTTGTGAATGAGAACAGCAATCCCAACATATCCACATTTTGGAGAGGCAATCAACGATCCATTTATTAAATGGAATATATATGAGAAATATTATATATAGAGTTAAAGGGGAAATATTTGGAAAATTATTTCTTGAACCCATTAGAAGTCTTCTTAGAGGATTTAAACTTTATATAGTTAAAGAAAGTTTCAAAAATGGGAGGCAAGCGTGGATGAGACTCTAAGATGTGTGGGGAATAGCTTTCATAAAAATCCAAAGGTTAGAACTTCACCATGGGAGGGAGGAGGGAGGATATAGTGGCATGGTGGGGAGAGATTCAAAGTTCACTTAAGTAAAGTCTTGAATCCCTAGGATCAGAACTTGGAATCAAATATGTTTCCTTGAGGAGGATGAGAACATATATATTAATTATTTTTATACAAAGAATTAATGTGAAGTGTTAAAATTATTAGATAATATGGTTTCCCTTCAACATCAATAGAATCATCATGAGAAGGCAATTTTTTATATTTCCATGGAATCCATAACCAGAAATAATGATTTATTGAAATATTTAAGAAATCATTATTAGAACTAGGTCTTTATGAGTACATTATACACCATGTAAGTCTTTCTCCATAGATTAGTTTCATTTGATCTAAGACAATTTAGATGTTGGTTTTGTTACACTCAAGAGCAAGGCTTAACAAAGTTAGTTCAGTTTGGGGAATTAGTAGAAGTTTTGGAAGAAATAAAACCTAAGAAAAAGAAACAATTAGTACAAGGTTTAAGACAAAGAATGACTAATCAAAATTGTTTCAAACTATTGAAAAAAGATAAGATGAAGTTGGTATTAGGAGAGGATGTGGACATTAACTAGATATCATATTATCTTAAGACAACCCTATTTGGGAGGTTCTAGTGAAGAACAATTTTAGATAAACCCCTCTTAGTAGGGGTAAAAACAATGTAGAAGAAACAATTGGTAGATAGGACATTATCTTAAGACAACCTTATTTGGGAGGTTCTAGTGAAGAACACTTTTAGATAAACCCCTCTTAGTAGGGGTAAAAACAATGTAGAAGAAATAATTGGGTATGGACTTCATTTCCACGTTCTTACTAAGGGTTAGGTGATCTTCATTTTTAGAAATGAAAGGTATAGGAACTTAATTGGAAAATACCACTAGTAGTACTAGTACAATGTTGTCTTAGCCTTAAACAAATAACATCGTTGCTTTAATCCATTAGAATAATCTTATGAGATGGTGCCCATTTGGGTAAAACTCCCTTACCTTCACTTAGAAAGATGTTTAGAGGATATAGGTAATTTCTATCTTAACCTTAAATAAGTGACATCCTTATTTTAATCTATTGGAAAAATCTTATGAGATGGTGCCCATTGGGGTAAAACTCCCTTACCTTCACTTAGAATTATGGAAAGAACGATGTATAGAGGATATAGGTAATTGTATGGGAAAATAATTCCACACAAATGAAACAATCCAAAATAAAGAAACTATATTGGTTTCCAAGATCTATGTGGAGCTAAATTTAAGTGATGGGATATATCAGATTATGGCATAGAAATTAACAACGAAAATATTTCCATTCCATAGAAAATGTACAAATCCCTTTTAGCCAATATGGACTCTTAAAAAAGAAATTCCCTCAAAATGATGTTAATAGTGAGGATTTAGTAAAGGAGGCTAAAGATAAACCTAGTGTTTTCAAGAAAAGGGGTGTTGAAGAAAAGATTAGTCAATCTATAGTCAAAAGGAAAGGGAAGACGGTCAATGAGAGGGATGATGAGAACTACAATCAATCCATTAATAATCATCAAATTTTCCACCAAATCCATTTCACTAGGGAGAACAAAAATTTCTTACAGATATCAAGTCTTTTTGTCTTGATTAGGAGGAAATATGGTCTTTGGGAATAAGACTAAGAAGAAGTTAACCAAAAATAAATGTGAGAAAGAATACTTCATTTGTAAATTTTAGATAAACAAGAAAGGAAATAAAGATCTTGCACCAAAGAAGAAAAGGCAGTTGAATGTTAATTTTAGGGGTTTGGGGGACAGGGTTTGGGGGACAATGACTCTGGAATCTAGAAATTATTAGAACCCAATGATGTAAAGGAAAAGGGACAATAATGTACCTATCTAAATTATAAAGATTGAAATTTCAACACTTTTAAAGATGAGTTAGTTTTATTTTTAAAAGATGGACTAACATGTCAACTAACTCAGTTGAGGATTAATATGAAGAAAACATACAATACTAGGCATGTAACAACAAGTTTAGGGGGTAAAGTTGTCGTTGAAGGGGGGTAGACACCATAGAATAACTTAATCCACATAGATTCATATCAAGGAAAAAGTTGAATAATCTTTGTTTTATCAATAGACTTGGTAGAGAAAGAGATCCATGAGGGAAAGTACTCCAAAATATTTAGGACCCTTAAAATAGGGAATGAGGTATGAAATGATATTACTCTCCTTAAACATTTGGGATTTTGGATCTTCCATTAGAAAAGAACGATTAAGAAGGTAGTAGAAAAATATAATCATAATTCAAGAAACTATGGTAGGTTTAGATGAATCTAGGAGGATTTTAAGCCATAAGCTTTCTAGGTGGGATTTTGAAATTTTGCAAGTTGCTGGAAGATAGCAAATATTGGTGACTAAAGGGAAGAATGTTATAGAAGCTAGAAACTCCTCTTTATTAAATTCATCCATCTCAAAAAACTTTTATTGGAGATAACTAAGAAGAATATTGTATGTTCTTAATATTTATGGTCCACACCTTCAGAGGAAGGATTATTGGGATCAGATCCTAGATGAAAATATATTCCAAAGAAATTACATGATTTTTGGTAGAGAAATGAAATTTTTTAATGAAGAGGGAATAAATATGCAATATCTAGTTTTAATATTATATGTTGAATCATTTATTATTTGAATGATGTTATAGGATTCAATCCATGTGTCACGAGTAAATGACCCCGTGTTGAAATTATAATGTAAATGTGTAGTAAATGCTCCTACTGTGGATCTCATTTTGAATGCCTATTGGGTATGTGTTATATTCTTTGGAAGATTCATCCCATGTACTATACACAGATATTAGACCCTCGGGGGTTAGGGGGACCTCAGAGGCCCCTTGTAATGGGTTCGTGGGAAGATCCCACAAAATATTATTTTTGGTGCATGGTTTTGTCCTATGGTTTTCTAATTATTGTTAAGGAATTAGAATTGTTGACTAATATGGGTCAATTGATTAGGCATTTACATATTATGGGATCCATGTGTGTGTGTGTGTGTGTGTGTGTGTGTGTGTGTGTTATATTCTTTGTATGATTAGCTATAGTGTTGCCTCAAACAAGAAGGGGGGTTTGAGGAAGGGACACTATGCACACCCTTTGAGGGTGTCAAGGGGGTGATATCTCCCTCAGGCACTTCCCCCCAGAAAATTGTTGGCACATGGTGTTTTTTATGGTTTTTTATTTCCAGTTAATGAATTAGGGTTGTTGACTAACCAAGGTCATTGGGTTGGGGTTTTGGATATCATTGGCTCCTATATGTATATTGTATTGTAAACAATGTATCACTGTGAATGAATATAGAATATGTTGGTTTCCCTGGTTTTGGGTTTTGAGGGAAAAATATCTGTGTAATGTGTGTATTTTCCATTCTATCTTTTATGTTATTTTAGTGAAAATCTATTTGCAGTAAATATTGTACAAGGTTAAAATCTACATTTGGTATCAGAGCTTTGTTGGCTTCAAGGGGATGCCTTTTTGGTCAAGGGTTTGGCTCTAGACTGTGATAAGCCTTGTTATAGTGGGACATATGTGGTATTGATTTTTTGGGCAAAAATAAATGGCGAGCATTTCGAAAATGGAGATCTAGAGGTTTAAGGGGAAATTTTTTGAGCTATGGAATCTAAATATGGATGATGTATTGGTGAATAGAGATTAATGGATCTTGATGGATTCAGGTATTGCACCTACAGGAACTTCAAAAAATTACTGGAAAAAGTTGGATCAGGAGGAAAAGAGCACAATATGATTGCGCCTCTCAGATTCAACATTACTAAATGTGTCAGAGGAATCTACAACCGAATATTTATGGGACATGTTGGTGAAGTTTTATCACTCTAACTCTCTAGTAAAATCGTCGAGGAAGGTAAAATCGCAGAGGAAAAGTAAAATCATCAAGGAAAGTAAAATCGTTAAGGAAGGTAAAATCGTTGAGTGTAAATTTCAAGTTGAGAGTAAAATTGTTGAGGAATACCATTTGCAGAGAGTAATATTAAAGGTTGTATGATCATTCCCACGCAGAGGTAGGGAAAATTTGTGTGTAAATATCCATCACAGAGTTAAAGAAAAAGTGAGGTGTAAACGTTCCATTGTGTTTTCTTGAGGTTATAAGAAAAAAAGATAGGTGTGTATGGGAAAAAGTAGAGGTTAGAAAGCTTTAAAACACATTGAGGGTATCAAGGGTAAGAATGTTGGGCATCAGAAGAAAAAAAATCGTTGAGAAAAAAAAATAACAAATGTTGAGTGCACCATGCAAAAGAAGAGAATAAGGAAAAGTAAAATGTTCTAGGTAACAAAACAATCACAGAGAAATAATGTTTAAAATCACTAAGAAGGCATACCAACAATAGATCTGGAAAGGAAAAATTCCATGGTTGGGAGAATTCATTTTTGGGAGAAGAGACAATTCTGGATAAAATTTTCCAAGGTAAGATTGCATAGATATAAGGAAGGAATCACATGACCATTAGAGGTAATATCATAGGGATAAAGTGTTGGGTGAATAAGTAGCAAATCGCCCAATAGAAAGAGGAAAAACACTTAAAACAATTTGTTGAGGTTATAAAATCCACTAAAAAGAATTGCAGAGGGTACATCGATAATGGAAATGATGAAGGTAGAGGTACATATGACATAATCATTTTTATTCTAAATACATCATACAAAAATTTCATTGACCATCAATATTCTAGATACATCTCACAAAAAAATAAATTCTGCAACCAAAGCTTGTTCATCAAAGTTTAAAACTTTTACATAATAAATAAAAATACCATATCATACTCAGTAAAATACCATATTCGACGATGAGAGGTTGAAGATGTTCTCTCATGATTACGCTCCATCTAGATCCCTGCTTTCTAACTATGAAGACTTCACCGGTACCTCTTAGCCAATGCTAGGGGTGCTCTTCTTCCCCCTTATCCCGCAAGCCACAAGGGGCCATGCACAAACACAACTAGAAAAATCTAGCTTTGAGCTCGCTCCGCAAGGTCGAGCTACCACTCTCTTTCTCGAGTTGGGTATCCCAACTCTCACAAGAAAAATCAATCAAATAAATTATAGTAGCATAACTATACTCATACCAGTCATTCCTCATTCCTCCTCTCAGTCGTTTCCTTTATAGAATTTTTCTTAGTGACAACTTTCCATGCATATTTAATTCATCTTTTTTTTTAATAATTTAATTACACATTATTTACCCCATACACTTGTCACTTAGTTGCACTAATAAATTCACCATTTAATTTAATTAAATATCAATTTCCCTCACCCATCCTAAAAGCACTCCTAAAATTACTCTTTGTTGTATCTTTATTCCTTGTATTTCCCCTTTTAATGACTGACGCCTTTCTAAAACTTAGTTGTGTTTAATTTAGGAAAGTTCTTTAACTAGACTAGACTAGATATCTTTCTATGCTTTCACATTTTTTTTTACATTTATTTCATTTCCTATCTTAGTTTCCAAATTGGTATTTTTTTGCACATATTTATCTAATTAAATCTTTAGATATAATTTTTTTTTACTCTTTCAATTACTAACTTGATTTTTCTTCATCCCCCACCATTTATTATAAATCAAATTTTTTTCTTCTTACCCACTTTAGAGTCATGCTCAAATTTTTAAACTAGGATTATAATTTTTAAGGATATTTTATAATCAAGAAAAATTACCCATTTAATAATTATTTTATGTCCCACAATGTCAAAACAAATTATTTTCTTCTAGGCACCTAGGTTCATTGACTCACCTTTATTAAAAATCATAACGTGCCCTTCAATACGCACTTTGTTCTTCAAGAGTGCCACTCATATTTATTCAGGTTTAATTTATATGACATTCCCTTCAATACGCACTACGTGCTCCAACGGTGCCACTTGCCTTTGACTGGTTTTGGTAGTTTTCCAACCCTTAGAGTCAATACTCCATCAGGAAACCTTGTGAGAGACTAAGGGCCTCTAAGGAATAAGGAACCTACCTTATTGCAAACTCGTTTGAACATTCGTGAGTGAATCTCTTAGTCTTCCCTCACAAGACCATGGATCTCATGAGCTAGGTAATTGTTAACCTAAAACTCTAGTAATGGTGGGAGTGATAGTAGGCTATGGTAGTGTTGTTTCTACACCTCTCCCTCATATCAGGTTGTTGTGCATGGACCCTTTAATGCTTATGTGAGTTTGATTAGGAAGAAATTGTCAACTTGCATCCATAAATGAAACACTGTCAGCGATCCATAAAAATATCATAATATACATGATCATATGTCACATATGCATAAATATAAATACCCAAACCATATACAGTCCACTCCCTGACTCCATATGGAGTTCAAGGACGTCCATTGATATCATCGACATCTTCAGCTTTTCAAGTGTATTGCACATTCACGAGAAACTCCTCAATAGAATCTATCAATACATAGATATCAAATAACATAACATCATAATCATCAACATCATCATAAGAATCCATAAGCTAATGCACAACCATATACTAAAATTGGATCACTTGCAGCAAGTGTCCTCAAAGAATAATTCAAATTATGTGTGTGGAAGAGAGAGATGTTACATACACTCTCTCTCTTTTTAAACTTAGTCTCGAAGTTTCACATTATATGTGCAGTAAATAAAGTATCTCAAAAGATCTAGATGTCTAACTATCAAACAAAAATGGAAACTGTTGGCCCATAAAATATGCGTCCTCCTAGGTGGCCGAGTGTGGACTATAATTGTCCCAATGGACCTTGACCTAATCGACTATTTGATGTCGTAGTTTTCGAATGTGATGGACCAGAATGCAGATTGGCTCTATCGTGAGTGTACCCTCATATGACACCTACAAGGAAATCATTTCAATCACTTGTGTAGGATCACTAACATAATGTATAAAAATAGATACGTGAAAAATATCATGCATAAGCATCAAATAATCAATCAAGGCTAGTCGATAGGCCATGGGCCCTTTCTTTTCCACAACCTCAAAAGGTCCCACAAACCTAGGAGAGAGTTTAGCACCCTTTCCAAACTTTATCGAACTCTTGTGTGGTTTCACCTACAAGAAAATTCGATCACAAAATTCATAACTATAGTCAACACGATGTACATAGACATAACTCTTCTACTAGTCTTGCACTTATTTAATCATCTTTCTTATTGTTTGCATTTGTTCTTCAATTTCTTGGATCACTTCTGGTCCTATCAAGACATTATTCTTAAGTGGATCCCAACTCAAAGGAATTTGACATGGTCGCCTGTAAAGAAACTTGAAAGGCGCCATATTTATGTTTCTTTCATAGTTGTTGTTGTATGAAAAATATACCAATGGAAAGAACTCTTCCAAACACTTTTTTTGGTCCATCACATACATACACAAAATATCTTCCAAGATTTGGTTCATTCTTTCTGTCTTCCCATCTGTATCTGGGTGATAGATTTTACTAAGGTTAAGTTGGGTTCCCAAGGCCTCTTGGAAACTAGCCCAAAATTGTCCTGCAAACATTGATCCTCGATCGCATATGATAATCTTAGGCAGACCATGCAATCTCACAATATCATTGATAAAAAACTAGCTATTTATGGCACATGATATGCCATATGCACATGGATAAAATTTCCACTCTTCATCAGAGTGTCAACTACCACGAAAATTGAGTCATGCCTCCTTCCCGTCAGTGGAAATCCCACAATAAATTCCATCTAAATGACCTCCCATTTTGATTCCAAAATAGCATGTGGATGTGGTAATCATGTCAGATGTCTATGTAATGTACACCAAATTTACCAAATAAAAATAAAAATAAAATTAGGGACATTAAATTTCCTTGACTCTTCAATTTTTGTTTCAGCATAACTTTATTATCGTCGCTATTGAATTAAAACATATACCTCTTTCTAGCTAAGATGACTCCTATCAAGATAACTATCTTATATATGTTAAGTCGTGTCATTAAAGGATTTGAGTACATATTAAACTATGAATAATAGACTAGCATATAGTCTACCCAATATTATTTGTATCTTGCATTGCTTACTATATCCATTTAGAAATTATACCATACATCATGTAACATTGATACTAAGTCTATCATTATATATCTATAGAATTTGTTTACCAAAAGACTCAACTTATATATAACTATTAGAACATTCAAATTTGTAACCAATATTTAAATTCTTAACCTTACCCTTATATAATCCCACCTAAGGCGTTCTTAGCCTATACCATTATGGATAAGCATATACAATTGCTTGACTTAGCATATGATATAATCCTTACTCATTATAAATATAATACCCATATATATATACATATCGTAGGTTATATGAACTATTACACTTTAGCGTTATTCCTAAAATCGTATTGTTGTAGCATGACATTCCATCACATTATAACTCATATCCTAACACACTAATATAGTTTTTATGCACAGATGTATTATCATTACAAGGGACTGTTATCAGGTGGTTATTACAACGTAGACATTGATGTATCATACACCATAACACATTTGGTTCTACAATGGTGCCACATATAAACCTATACCTAACAACGCTAACCCTACCCAACTCATGTCATATCCCATTATTGAATATGTTTAGAAGCCATGTTAATGGCAGTGTCATATATGTCTGCAATACATTTATGACTAGCTATAAAATTTAAGAGAAGTGTGTAATCATATTGAAAACTTAGGTGATCGCACCCAATCCAGTCTTTCCATATCCATTTATTCACATGGAAACAATATTGTGAGTTCCCCTCACACATTACTCCTCGTTTGCAATGTGTTTGAGTTTATTCCATTCATTGTTCCCTTTGGTTTCATGAAACCTTCCTGTAATTTGTTCTTTGTGCATACCATGTGTCTCCACCCTTGTCTATGGCCGATGACTTGGAGACAAACTCGGCTCTGGTAAACCATGTGGAGGGCAAACATGAGTCGGGTACCTCTCTACGCAAGGTAATCAAGAATCTTCTTTCTTTTAGAAATATGTAACTCGTTCTTAAAAATTACTTGAGAATCGTTGAGGCTAGCAATAAAATGGTATCTTGCCTTCGTCTGTGTTTTCTCCCAGGGTTTCACCATGGCCCTAAGTTATCTTTATTGGTTGATTCTTTCATGTCCTTTTGTGTTTTTCTTTCTTCTATTGTGTGACATTATTTAACCATGATTACTTACGCATGTAAATATGTTTTATTCATTGTGGAAATCCCAAAATCTATATACTATAGGAATGTTAATCCTATAAAATTCATAATTATGTCCTGGCAATTATTTTGGCATTCCGTGTGCATTTGAATGGAGATCATGCATAAGAAAAATGGATAGTTTAAATAGAGTCACAGTATATATTACCTCCCTATGGCATTTACGATTTAGTTCTATGCGAATATGTATTTATAAACATAGGCTAGACCCTCCATGAGATTCGTAGATTTGGACTGTGTAGCTTTCTTTACTAACCTGTGTATATTCGTGAAAAAATATGACAACCAAACCTTCTATGGTTATTTCGTAACTCACATTTTGTATGCAAGGTAACAATAAATCTATGTTTTCTGAGTTAACTTCTGAACTCCAAATGAAAATAGATCTAGGGAAACAAATAATCCCCTGGTTTTAATTTCCATTCAGTGTTGGCAAAGGATATGTTGATTAATGTTGTTTGTCATTGATGTCAACCCTTGAAGAAAGTCCGATAGAAAATTTTGGTAGCACAAAGGTTTGGGTAATGGACCCAAGGTTGTTTCATGTATAATGGTATGAGTTTTAATATATTTGAAGGTAATACTATTCTATATGGATAGTAAATGTCATGTCATTTCTGGTGGTATGTGGAACGTCACATAACTCCTCACGGTTTGAGAGTTATGGCCTTACGAAGTTGGAGGGCCCTCATATGTTGGCTTCAAGCCCCAAAAGGTCAAAGAATTCAAAGAGCTTCAAAAGAAGAAATTATTATTTAAATGATAAAGTAAAGTTACAAAGTTGAGAAGGATTATTTAAATAATAAAGTGAAGTGATAAAATCAAATAATATTATTTAAATGCTAATATGAGGGGACAAAGTCAAGGAGGAATATTTAGATGATAAAGTAATGGAGAACTTTGTAATTATGGAAAGTAGTTAATCCTAAAAATGAGGAAAATAGGTTAAGCGACCTATAAATGGGTTAAATGACCAAGAAATGGGTTAAGTGACCTAGAAATAGGTTAAGTGACCTAGAAATGGGTTAACTCACATGGAAGATTCTTCTAAGAAAGATATTTGGAGAGTATAAATAGGAGGAAAGGCTATTTCATTTTACATCACACTTGAGCATATTGAGTATCTATAGGTGAATCAAGTAACCAAAGGATATCTAAGATTAATTTCAGAGGGAAGGAGAAGAAAATAAGGCCATAATTCAAGGGAGGATAAATTCTTTTGATGATGCTTTCTAAGGCATGTTATTTACATGTCATCTCACCATTTTTGCAATAATTTTTTTTCTAGAATGATTAAGATCATCAAATTTATAGGTCAGTGAGGAAACATACCAGAGTATCTGTGGTAAAAAATTCATCTTGTGGGTCACTGTACTTTTGGAGTTACATTCCGTGGAAAATAGGGTTTGTGACTAGTCCTGAACTGTGGTATACCTAGGGAGGTACCCAATGGGAATGTAGTTATGTGTTATTAGTGGAAGTCATTTAATATATGGGAATGTGGTCATTCAATGTAAGGTGGAATAGGTCCACTATATTATTCAATAAATCCCACTATGGTAGTTAGATATAATAAATGAGTAATTAGATATAATTAATGTAAGAGGGCTTCTTAGAAGGTTCTACTTCTAGAAGATTCCTCCTCTAGAATGTTCTTAGGAGATAATAACACTATATAAAGGGGTTCAAGAAATGTAATGAGACATGAAGAGAATTATTGTATTTGGAGTTGAAGCTCATTAGGAGGTTGCCCCCTCAAAGAGGCAAGTGAACAGGAGAGGATCCCTTCCATAATAGGATCCATTGTAGGGTGTTTTTCTACCTCAAGGGTTTGATGGTAATAAAGAATATTTTGCATATTGTTATTGTATATCTATTGTGGAGATTTTGTAATCAGTCATTGGTTCTTAACAATTGGTATCAGAGCACTTTCCTTGGCCAAAGAAGGGAAGATTTGTTTTCTCTTTTTGCAGAATTTTTTTTAGGGAAGAAAAAGAGGGCGACGTACTTTAGGTTCATATATAAAGTTTAATGAGATAAATTTGGAAAAAAAAATTGGATATTTGAATTTCTCTCGGAAAAATACCCAATTTCAAAAAAAAAATCAGCCGAAACAGAGTTCGGGAAGTAAAGTTATGAGCATTTTAAATTCAGCAGCTTTTCAGGGTTTTTCCGGAAAAAGCCGCGATTTTATGCTGTAACTTATTGTTCTATTTTTGGGGTTTTTTCATAGCAATATGTATTTTACAAGCAAATTTGATGGCCCTAGTATTGAATCATTCATTAAAGAAATAAAATCAACATGGGAAGATACTTGGCCCCATTGGGTAGGTCTCAAATTGCAAGGTGATGCTACAATTTGGTGGAAATCACTTGATTATAAGGAGATGATGACACTCTCCAATGGAGAATTTGAAAAAATATTCTTAGACAAGTGGTCTCATGGAGAAAATAAGGATAAAGAGAGAACCAAGAGTTTTTTTTCATGTGAAAAATCTATATTACAGGTTCATGGTTGTATTCATAAAGAAAATATCATTGTTTCTATTAACCCTAGTTGCATGCATAATTTTATCAATGTTCAGTTGGTTAATAGATTGCAAGTTCCAATAAAGAATATTCAAAGCACAGATGTTGATGGTGAAAATGTTCAAATTTTTAAAGATTTGATTATTACCATGGATAAATATGTGTTGCATTCAGAGTTTTATGCTATGGATATGGATGAAGTGGATATTGTTTTGGGATATCCTTGGATAGAATCAGTGGATACCATTAATATTAATGTGCAAAAAAAGTTTTTAAAGTTGTGGTACAAGAAAAAGAAAATCACATTGTAGGATGTCTCTTTTATTAAGAAAGATGGACCCATGGAAGATAGCAAAGAAGTTATTTCCGAGTCTGAAGTTGAATCAAAGATAGATTCTACAGAAGGAGATGAAGCAAAACTACAAGAAGGACATAATCAGGAAGCTAAGGACGTCATTGACTCAAAGGCACAAAGTGTTGCAGATTTGAAGAAAAAAGAACAAATTTCTACAGTTGTTGTATATCTCCATCCACAACATTTAGAGATGCAAAAGTCATCAAGGCAAGGGCATGTGCATCAACACATTTATGCACCAGCAGGGCACCAGACAGGAAACCGATCAAGAGGTGCATGGAGGACTACCGACACTATGGGAAGAGCTCAAGCTACAGAAACAATCCCATGGCAACCTCAACATGATGTAGAGAAAGATCAAGGTGAAAAGGTAACAGATAAAGATCATGTTCGACTTCCATTGGGATGGATGGATGGTCGTACTTGGTACCAGTTGGCTACATTGCTTAGCCGGTCATATTGTATGGTTTCTTCTAATGTTTCAAGAACGAAACATGTGAAGGGGGATGGAATGTGGTATACCCAAGGAGGTATCCAATGGGAATGTAGTTATGTGTTATTAGTAGAAGTCATTTAATATATGGGAATGTGGTCATTCAATGTAAGGTGGACTAGGTCCACTATATTATTAAATAAGGCCCACTATGGTAGTTATTTATAATAAATGGGTAATTAGATATAATTAATGTAAGAGGGATTCTTAGAAGGTTCTACTTCTAGAAGATTCCTCCTCTAGAATGTTCTTAGGAGATAATAACACTATATAAAGGGGTTCAAGCAATGTAATGAGACATGAACATAATTATTGTATTTGGAGTTGAAGCTCATTAGGAGGTTGCCCCCTCGAAGAGGAAAGTGAACAGGAGAGGATCCCTTCCATAATAGGATCCATTGTATGGTGTTTCCCTACCTCAAGGGTTTGATGGTAATAAAGGAGATTTTGCATATTGTTCTTGTATATCTATTGTGGAGATTTTGTATTGAGTCATTGGTTCTTAACATGTTGGGTACATGGTTGAGACAAGTAGTTGATGAGTTGGCACATACATGAGGTGGAGAGTTGACGATATCGATACATGTTGATGAGTAGTTGACACATGATTTGTACATACTTGGTACATGGTTGGATGCATTTTTTTATGGTAGAGGTTGATTATAGGTTGTTTGGTAAAGGTTGGTGCATGGTTGATGCATTTGTTTATAGTATAGGTTGATTATAGGTTGAGGTATAGGTTGATGCATCGTTGATGCATGGTTCAGGTTTATTAGTACAAGTTTATAGTGGTATATATCATAGTGATAGTGTGATAGTGGTTCCATCATTCTACTTATACTTCAGGGCATTTAGATGGGGCAAAGACATGTGGTTGTAGCCACCTTCCGGTTGTAGCTAGAGAACATAGGGGGTTGTATCCTACTTCTAGTTATAGCCAGAGAATAGGGGAGTTGGAGCTGCCCTTAGGTTGTAGCCTGAGAAACAAGGGGGTTGGAGCCTCCTTCTAGTTGCAACTGAAAATAAAGAAAGTTGGTGCTTCCATTGAATGTAATTCTTCAAGACATATAAAAAAAAAAAATTATGTGTTTTTCTCCTGCTTTGGGTTTCGACGTAAAACACAGGTGTACTGTGTATGTGTATGATTGTTCATTTGTTCATTGTTTATTTACTCTATAGTTATTTTATGATAACAATATATTGATATAACACTTGGATTATATGGTTAAAAAGGATTAAATTTCTCGATCATTGATTCACCCCCCCTCTCAGTAATCCAACAATTGGTATCAGAACATGTTCCTTGAGAAATCAGTTTAACCACTGAAAGGTGGATCATGGAGAGAAAGAACTTGTATAAAAATGGAATGCCAGAGTTCAATGGACATAAGTATGCATTTTGGAGCATAAGGATGAAAACATATATACAGGCACAGGGATTTGAAATTTGACAATCAATTGTAGATGGATACAAAGAACCAACAACTCCTCCAACAAATGACAAAGAAATGAGACTCGTTCAGAATAATTCCAAAGCCAAAAAATGCACTTTTGAATGGTCTTAGTGAAATGACATTCACCAAAGTTGCACATTGTAAGTCCACTAAAGAGATTTGGGACAAAATAAAAAATATTTATGAAGGAGATTCAAACTTACAGAGGTCAGTTTGAACAAATTAAGATGAAGGAAGATGAGAATATTGAATCTTACTTTTTACGAGTCGATGAAATAGTAAACGAAATCATAGGATTGAGAGAAGAAATAAAAGAATTTGTAATTGTTCAAAAAGTACTAAGATCTCTTCCTATGAGAATTAAATCGAAGATATCAACACTAGAAGAAAGATCAGATCTAAACTCAACAAGAATGGATGAATTACATGGAATCTTCATAGCATATGAAATGAGAACTGAATAGGAAAATCCAAATATAAAAGTATCATCCTTCAAACATCCAAAAGGTCAAAGCAAAAGGGAAGTCAGAAAGAAAAACATATTAGCAACAATGACGTCTCAGAAGATGATGAATATGTGGCAACTTTTTCAAAAGACTAAATAAGGGAACCGATGGTAGGTATAGAGGTAAGATTTATTTAATTTTTTTTAATTGTGATGGTATTGGTCATTTTTCTAACATAAACAAACATATAAAGGCAAAGGAGCCACAAAGAAGTTTTCAAGAAAATATTATGCACCAAAGAAGATATCTTATCATGAGATGAATATAAAGACAATGATCGTGAGAGAAAAATATTTCTATTCATGGCAGTAGAAGAATCTGATAAAGAAGACTCCGAAGAAGAATATGAAGAAGTTGGAGAAGAATATCAAGAAGTCGAAGAATAAATTGAAGAGACAAAAGTTGACTATCGAGAGGAATTAATGTGTGCCATAGAAGTTATCAAAAGAGAAAATAATAAAAACAAGAAACTATAAGTAGAACTAGATAAGAAAGAAGACACTCACGAACTAGAACAAATGATTACAAATTTGAAGGTTCAAATAGAATAAGATAAATGAATTGAAGAAGCACTCAAAGAACAACTAGAATAAAAAGATAAGATCATTGGAAATTTGGAAGCAAAGATTGTCACATTAAGAAAGGATCTTCAAAAGAAAAATATGTAGAACAACTCAAAAGTTTTGGATGACATTATCAGTAGTCAAAAATCTCATCATGATAAGTCTAGATTTGGATACAATCAGATAGAAAAATGATCAAGCTGCAAAACAACATAGCAAGAAACATATCCAAAAAGCTTTGTAGAAACAATCAATGGGGATAGGAAGATCTACAAGGAAGATTACAGGGACACTCCTTCACCAAGTAGATTCATATTTGAGAATCAATAACCGACAGATAGGCCTCAGGAAGAAGAAAAATTTATAAGAGTACCTCCTTTCAGAATATCTTGAACTTCGAGGTATCAAGCTATGTTTTTTGGTTTATGTTATGCATGTAATAATTTTGGACATAAAGATGTGAATTGTGGAGATAACAACATGAACAAAAACAACTTTGAAATTCATACACAAAGGGGTTATCCAGTGAGGCCTAATGAAACACATAGAAGAAGTTACAACATCTTTGAATCTTTGAGCACTGAAGTGGGATGTTACAAATGTAACAATTTTGGACGCATGGCTAAATATTGTAGAATGGTAGTCCCTCCTAGAGAACCACAATAGAATAACAATAGTCACATACATGAACCTCAAAAAATGACATGGATAAGAAAGAATGATCAGTATAACAATGGAGAATGCACGCTCACTCTACAAACTAAGAATAGGAAACGTGGTTGGTATGTTGACAATGGGTGTTCAAAACGCATGACAAGTGATAGAGTCAGGTTTATTACATTACAAAAGGAAAGATATGGATTAGTCTCCTTCAGAAATGATGATTCAGCCAAAATCATTGGAAAATACACAGTCAGAATTGGGAACAAGAATACAAAGTCACAAAATGTTCTACTAGTAGAAGATATGAAACATAATATTATAAGTGTGAGTGAAATGTTTGACCAAGTTCATAAAGTTACTTTCGATTCACAAAATTGTGAGATAAGAAAAGAAGGTTCATGAAAATTGATTGATACAACTGCGAGAACTTCAAGAAACATATATGTGTTAAGTGAAATTGGAAATGAAAATAAATGTCTAGGAAAGGAAGATGAAAGTTGGCTATGGCACAAAAGAATGGATCACATACATTTTGATATCCTTGTCAAGGTCAACAAAAGAGAAGAAGTCATAGAAATGCCCCAGATCACGAAACCAATCAACACTTTATACAAGCATTGTCAACAGGGAAAGCAAACAAAGACCACTGGAAATTATGCATACCGATCTAGTTGGACCAACTACAACAAAGGGCTTAAAAGGTGAGAAATATTTTATGTTATTAGTTGATGATTATACAAGAATGACCATAGTTTCCTTTCTCAAGAACAAGTCATAAGATTTTGAAAACATCAATATCTATAAGGAAATGGTTGAAAATGAAATGGATTCAAAAATCAAATGCTTGAGATATGATAATGGAGGAGAGTTCACTTGAAATGAATTTATGGACTACTACAGTAGTCATGGAATAAAAAGGCAATTTGTCATTGCTAGGACACCTAAAAAAATGGAGTTTTTGAAAGAAAGAACAAGACAGTACATGAAATGGCTTGAACAATGCTAATGGATTTAAATTTGATAGATATTTTTTGGACTTAGGAAGTGAATACATCAGTTCATATTCAAAATAGAGTGATGCTTAGAAAAAAACCTTACAAAACTCCTTATGAGCTATGGAAACGAAGACTAGAAAATGTAAATCACTTTAGAGTTTTTGGAAGAAAATGCTACATCAAAAGATAAGATGGAAGAATGCGAAAGTTTGACTCTCATGTGGACAAATGTGTACTTGTTGGTTACTCAAGTACAAGAAAAGCATACAAGTGTTACAACCTAAGATTAAATAAAGTGGTGGAAAGCATCAACGTAATAATTGATAAAACATGTAGACAAGAATTAAAGGAAGAAGAAAATGAATCAATGGAACAACTTTACGAAGAAGAAACAAAATATGAAAAATAAGGGGAAGACAAAGAGGACCCGACATAAACATAAGAGAAAGTTCAAAAAATAACTCCAAAAACACCTACCAGATGAGTAAAAAAAAATCGTCCTTCAGATCAGATTATCAGAAACAAAGACGCAAGAGTTGAGAATAGAAGAAGAATCCATTCACCAGAACAAACACACCTAACACTCACATCTACGATTGAACCAACCTATTTGGAAGAGGCTAACAAGGATGAATTTTGGAACAAGGCCATGGATGAAGAATTAGATAAAATAGAGAAAAATAACACTTGGGAATTAGTTCCAAGACTAAAAGATAAGAATGTGATCGATACAAAGTAGGTAGACAGGAATAAATTGAATGAAGATGGACAGGTTACAAGGAACACATATATATTGATATCTAAAGGATATACACAAGTTGAAGGGATCGACTTTGAAGAGACATTTGCCCCAGTTGCCAAAATGGAAGGAATTTGATTTCATTTATCTTATCCATGCTCCAAAAATATTAAAGTGTATCAGATGGACATAAAATCAACTTTTCTGAATGGGGAACTTGAAGAAGAAGTCTACATTGTACAACCAAAAGGATTTTAGTTGTCAGAGAATAAAAATTATGTGTTTAAATTAAATAAGGCCTTGTATGGTCTAAAATAGGCTCCTAAAGCATGGTACTCTAGACTGGATAAATATCTACAACTAGTGGGGTTAAGAAAAAGAACTGCAAACAACAACCTCTACATCAAGGTAAGTCAAGATAGTATTTTATTAATTGAAGTTTATGTTGAGGATATTATTTTTGGTAGTGATGATGACAGGTTAAGCCAGAAATTTGCAAAGGATATGCAGAATGAATTTGAAATGTAATTACTTGGAGAACTATCCTTCTTTCTGAGACTTTAGATATTTCAAAGCAACTAAATAGTTTTTATTTATCAAACCAAGTATATCATAGAAATTCTAAAGAGGTTCATAGTGGAAGATTGCAAACCAGTTATCACTCCCATGCAAACCAGTTGCAAGTTAAGCAAAGATGATGATTCAAAGTCTATAGATCCAAGGAAATATAGTTCAATGATTGGTAGCATACTATATGTGACAACATCCAAACTAGATATAATGTAGGAAATTGGACACGTGGCACAATTTCAAGAAGCACCAAAGTAATTATGGTATCCAAAAGGAAGGGATCTATATCGTATTTCCTACCTAAATGCATATTGGGAAGGTTGTATTAATGACTGACGAAGCACCAGTGGAGAAGCATTCTACTTGGGTGAATGTTTAGTATCATGGCTAAGAAAGAAGAAGTCATCACTATCTCTATCTACAGTTGAGGTAGAGTATATTGCAACAACAACATGTTGTACACAAGTTTTTTGGATGAAACAAACTCTGACAGATATGTAGGTTTAGTATGATGAGCCCATTCCAATCTATTGTAATAATACAAGCACCATCAATATCTCAAAGAATCCGGTGATGCATTCCAAGATAAAGCACATTGCAATCAAGTATCACTTTCTATGAGAACATGTTGCAAAAAATAACATTAGAGTTGGGTATGTGGGCACAAAAGAACAAGTGACAACTATCTTTACAAAACCACTTCCACGGGAAGAATTTTAGTATATTTTCCAAAGACTCAGAGTTATTTATACTCCAAAATGAATACTTTTGAATTTTTATCTTATATTTCCTAGATGTACACGAGGAAGCACCATTAAGAGGAAAATTCAGTTACGGGGAGCAGCCTGGATGGAAAGATACCTTTGCCATTGATGACAAAAGGGGAGATATTTATCACATGCAGAGGACAAAGGCCTGATTCCATGGGGAGAAATGGTCACAAAGATGCAGAGGACAGAGGCATGGTTCCAAGGGGAGCATGAGTGATATGAATTCAATATTGCATGAAATGATTTGAGTATTGCATCAGAGTGTTTCCATCAATACGAAAGGGGGATATTATTGATTAAGTTTGGTTGTCATAGATTTCAACCCTTGAAGAAAGTCCAATAGAGAATTCTAGTAACACAAAGGTTTGGTTAATGGACCCAAGGTTGTTTCATGTATAACGGTATGAGTGTTAATATATTTGAGGATAATACTATTCTATATTGATAGTACATGTCATGCCATTTATGGTGGTATGTGGAACGTCACATAACTCCTCATGGTTTGACAGTTATGGCCTTAAAAAGTTGGAGGACCCTCATATGTTGGGTTGAAGCCCCAAAATGTCAAAGAATTCAAAGAGATTGGAAATAAGAAATTATTATTTAAATGATAAAGTAAAGTGACAAAGTCAAGAAGGATTATTTAAATAATGAAGTGAAGTGAAAAAATCAAAGAACATTATTTAAATGATAAAGTGAGGTGACAAAGTCAAGGAGCAATATTTAAATGATAAAGTAATGGAGAACTTTCTAATTATGGAAAGTGGTTAACCCTAAAAATGAGGAAAACAAGTTAAGTGACATATAAATGGGTTAATTGACCTAGAAATAGGTTAAGTGACCTAGAAATAGGTTAAGTGACCTAGAAATAGGCTAAATGACCTAGAAACGGGTTAAGTGACCTAAAAGTAAGCTAAGTGACCTAGAAATGGGTTAAGTGACCTACAAGATGCTTCTAAGGAAGATATTTGGAGAGTATAAATAAGAGGCAAGGATCTCTCATTTTACATCACACTTGAGAATATTGAATATCTATGGGTGAGTGAGGTAATCATAGGATATCTAAGCCTAATCTAAGAGGGAAGGTGAAGAAAAGAATATTGGAATTCAAGGGAGGATAAATTCTTTGGATGATTCTTTACAAGGTATGTTATTTACAGGTCATCTCACCATTTTCACAATAAATGTTTTTCTAGAATGATTCATACCATGACATTGATATTCCATTGAGGAAACATATCTAGGTATCCATGGTAAAAATTTCATCTTGTGTGTCACTGTATTTTTGGAGTTATAGTTCGTGGAAAATAGGGTTTGTGACTAGTCCTGAAACTAGTCTAAAACAAGTGTTTCGGGTAAAAAAAGTCAGAAATTCTTCATAACAGATCCAAATTTAGTAAGACCAAATGTGTTGGTTAGAGTAGAGTATGTCATATTTTTGAGATCCATTCAACAAAATATTTCATGTGGGGCACTCTCTACAAGGTCGCTCTCTAGAATAATCCAAAACTGAGTAAGTTATGCCATTTTTTTATAACTCCTTTTCTGAGAGGTTCCAAGTAGTGATACTTGGAGGAATTGCATAAAAAAATTGAATAACATTGTGTACTATTTTCATATATTTACTCATTATAGGTACATAGTTATGATTATCTCAAGCTAGGGTTGTTGACTAATCCCAAACTAGACATGTGAGAATAAAGAAAATTTGATGAAAATGCTAGTCTATTGTTGTGAAAGTTAAGGAAGGTTTGTAGGTATGTGATCATATACACCAGGTCTATTATAGAGTTAAAAATCATATTTGGATGATGAAATTGATGAGGGATTTTTGTTAAGGTACATGTTGGGTAAATGGTTGAGATGAGTACTTGATGAGTTGACACATACATGAGGTGTATAGTTGATGATGTTGGTACATATTGATGAGTCATATTTCATGAGTAGTTGACACATGATTGGTACATACTTGGTACATGGTTGGATGCACTTGTTTATGGTACACGTTTATTACAGGTTGTTTGGTACAAGTTGGTGCATGGTTGATGCACATGTTTATAGTACAGGTTGATTACAGGTTGAGGTACAGGTTGATGCATGGTTTAGGTTTTTTGGTACATTTTTACAGTGGTATATCTCACAATGATAGTGTGAAAATGATTCCATAATTCTACTTCTACTTGATGTTTCTTGGATGGGGAAAAGACACGTGGTTGTAGCCACCTTCTAGTTGTACCTAGAGAACACAGGGGGTTGTAGCCTCCTTCTAGCTGTAGCCAGAGAATAGGAGAGTTGGAGTTTCCCTTGGATTGTAGCCTGAGAAACAAGGGGGTTGGAGCCTCCTTCTAGTTGCAACTAAAAAAAAGGAAGTTGGTGCTTCCAATGAATGTAATTCTTCAAGACATATAAAAAAAAGAATTATGTGGTTTTCTCCCTCTTTGGGTTTCCACATAAAAAACTGGTGTACTTTGTATGTGTATGATTGTTCATTTGTTCATTTATTATTTAATCTACAATTATTAGATGATAATGCTACATTGATATAACACTTGTATTATATGGTTAAAAAGGATTAAATTTCTCTATTACTGATCCCCCCCAATTAGTAATCTATAACAGGATATGTACTGGGCAGTTTTCACCTTCGGGTTCATACTTTCCCCTTCTATATTTTTAATAGGCAAGGTTTGATATACAAATATACCATAACATCGACCTTTTTTCCGTCCCTACATGCATAACCTCAATCCCAAACCTCTGATCGTAAATTCCCTCTGTGGTTAAATAGATAAACATGAATTACTTTGGTTTATATATAGTAGTATTGTAGAACCTTTCTCATACTATATCTTAATCCCTTTGAATTGTAATTGTTTTTCCTTGATTTTAATGTGTGCATACTCATAATATTATTCTCTGTGTATGCAAAAAGGTTACTTACCCACATGTGAAATTCATAACTAATCCTGTGAGATTTTCATCTTAAATGCTTTGCATTCCATGTATTTACACAGCATTGCAAAAACTATAAACCTATGCTCTGTGTATATACAAAGAATCATTTTACCCTTTGAAGGATACGTGACTATACCCTATGTGAGTTATTCTAACTCTGTGTAATTTATGGTTTAAGTTATGGGTAAGCAAAGGCATTGCTTCACCCTATGTGGGCTTGTGCAACTGTGCTCTATTTATTTATTTAACATTGTGTAACTTGTATAATTTATTTATCACATAACTTGTATATTTTCTTTATTCCTGTATGATTTATAACTTCTATCTTTAAATTCCTGTTTTTATAATCATAGCTTGCATTATGTGCTTATAAAAGAATTACTCATATTTCATCAATTAATGACGGGGCCCTGATTCATTTTTGGAAGGTTACCCATCAACTAGACAATGGATTGACTCATCCCCTTTGGTCATGGATAGATCGTCACACAAGATCCACTAGTGACTTGTTATTTTACTGAACTCAAGATAAGTATTATTTTATCTCATTTATTATAAGTAATTTCCATTTAAAAGGATAGTATGGTTTACAAAGCCCTACCCTTTATCTCTGCAGGCTTATATAGTTCAAATGAAACACATTAAGGAAATCCTTCTTGCTTGAAAAGGTATTCGAGTTTTGATATTGGTGTTAAAAAAAACTTATTCTATTTTGTCTACCAGTGGAAATGAATTCTTTTCCCTAGGGTAATCCTCTATAATAAATTTGAACCATGGTTTCATGGCTACACAAGTTTTTTGTAATTTACTTTCAATTGAAAATACAGATTGTTAAAACCATTTTGAACAAGATTCAGTTAATCTAACAACTATTGTGGCATGCATTTGTAGACTATTGAATCATTGCTTATCTGTGGTTATAAAAATAGAGAATATGTAAATTTTATAGAAGAGTATTGTCATTCATTCCATCTATTTCTTATGGTGCTTATGTAGAATCTAAAATAGTAACTTAGCATATATAAATATATATCCAATTCAAGGGTTAATATGAACATAGTACAATAGTGCTATGTTTCCTGTAATCTTGAATACACATATACAAGCATTCACAGTTATTTATGTATATGAATAACCCTACTTAACGATTATGAGGAACCTACAAAAGTTCTCTCATTTATGTATGCATGATTACACATATGTATATATCTATAAAAATATCTATATATGTGAAACTCTATTTCATTAGATATTAGAATCTACAGTATTTCTACTTATTTATGCTAAGTGAAAACATATAAACATGTATATACAATTGTCACATAAACCATCTCATTCCTGACAAATAATAATCAACATAAATTTAACCAGAAAACAAGTAAAGGTACATATTTGAATCGAATGTTGGGATTCAAATGGAACAACCAAGTTCCACCCAACCGTAGAATAAAAAAACCAATTTTACTTTCTTCATTCACCCCGTAGACTAACAATGAGTCCATAAGGGTGAATTTGAAATGATCCTCCCTTGCTACAATCACCTTCCACAAATCATAAATTCCCTTGCATGACACCAACAATATTCATAACAACAAGTAGTTTCCTTTCTCCAACATACTAAGCAGTGTCCCGCCTCCTCCATATGTTGTATTTACATGCATCTTGTGCCTAGGTCTTTCCTTCCCTCCTTGTAAATTTTTGCAGCTTTACAGATCCCTAATTTTTAGGGGCTGTTAGTGGTCAAATGATTCATTTTCCACTTCTAAAAAGCATCCCGAAGGAAAATCAAATCTATTCCCCACTCATGGAGTCATGGTCAATTATTTTTAACCTATTGTTCCATTTGTCTTCCAACATTTAATTTATAAAAAAGTTTTTGTTTTACATGTGTCACAGTCAAAGAAGTTAGTTGGGAAAATCAAATATTTTTCCAACAGTCAAAAATAATTTATTACAATAATCAAATTTCAAATTTGGATTTTCCATAAAAGGAAAATAATTTCCAAATCTGAATTTGCCAAAAACGGAAGTTTATTCTCAAGCACACTTAGACTTTAATAATTGATTATTTTTGGGGATATTACATCCTCTCCCCCTTAACTACAACATTGTCTTAAGTGTATATTCCTCTCTCCGAATAGGGTTGGTTAATATTTCCACAAATCTTCCTCCAATTCCCAAGTGGCCTCCTTGGGACTAAAGGGCTTCCATTGCACTTTTACTTGGGTGATGGCTCTATTCTGTAGTATTATTTCTTTCCTATCCAGAATGCACAGAGGTTCCACTTGGAGCTCACCTTCTAGTTCCACCTGCACCGTGTTCCAATCAATGATGTGAGTTGGATCATGAATATACTTTTCCAATAAGAAAAAATTATGAACTTTTAAATTTCCAGGAAGTGGAAGTTTGTATGCCACAGGTCCAATTCGGGCTAAGATCTTGAAGGGGCCAAAAAAACTGGGTGTCAACTTTGAACAATTTCCTAGATTCAGGTAGCTTATCCTTGCTTTGAATTTTAAGTATACATGGTCCCCAACTTGAAATTCCTTGTGTCTCCTTTTTAAATCTTCGTAGTTTTTCTGTCTGTCTTGTGCCTATTTTAAATTTTATTGTACCTTTCTTACAATTTTCTCCATTTCCTGGAGCATTTATGGTCTCATCATAAGTTTGTCAACTAGATTATCCTAGATAATCGGAGTTGTACATTTTATTTTGTACAATGCTTCGAAGGGAATCATCTTAGGTGATGTCTAATATCCATTATTGTATGCAAATTCCACTAAGTGTAGGTATTCCTCCCACTTAGTTGGTTTTGTTCTTACATACATCCGTAACATGTGCTCTACGATATGATTCATTTGTTTGGTTTTCCCATCCATTTGTGGATGCTAGCTTGTGCTGAAATTCAAGTTAGTATCCAACCTTGCAAAAAATGCGTTCCAAAAAATTGACGTAAATTTGAAATCTCTATCTGAAATCACCATCTTAGGAATTCCATGCAATCTAAATATTTCCTTAATAAATATTTCAGCGATATTAATTTCTTTATAAGTAGATTTCACAGGTATAAAATGTTTAGACATGGTAAATTTATGAATCACTACCATAATCGAGTCATTTTTATTTTGAGTTTTAGGCAAACCTGTGATGAAGTCCAGCGAGATAATCTCCCTCTTCCATTCTGGTATAGGTAGAGGTTGTAGCAGGTTGACTAGATGTTGATGTTTAGCCTTTACCTGTTGACAATCTAAGCATTTGGATAAGTATTCATCTATTTCACTTTTCATGTTAGGCCAATAGAACAATTTTTTTAAGGCTGTTACCATTTTCTGGTATCCTCAATGACCAAAATATGGATTTTTGTGCAACTCATCCATAATTGTTGACTTTAAATCACTAGAATTAGGTATATACAACCTGTTTTTGAACCTTAGCATTCCATTTTTATCCAAACTCAGATATAGTTTGTCCAATTTTTCTGCATTTCCTTGTAAATGTGTTATTGTTTTCATGTATTTTTCATCATTATAGCTTTCATATTTTATTTTTTGCTCGATGTCACTTTTTTCTTTGATAATACTTATCTTAAAAAGTCTATTAGCCCTTCGACTTAGGGAATCTGCAACTTTGTTTTCTTTTCCTTTGATGTGTTTTACTTCAAAATCAAATTCACTCAAGAAGGTTATCCACTTCACTTTCCTTGTACTAAGATCTAGTTGACTGAATAATAATTTCACACCACTGTTGTCGATTAGGAAAAAAAAATTCCTCCCCATTAAATAATGTCACCACATTTTTAGTGAATGAATTACAACTTCTAATTCCAAATCATGTGTGACGTAGTTTCTTTCATATTCTTTCAGCTGACGTGATTCATAATAGATGATGTGCCCCTATTGAGTTAGGACACCTCCCAAGCCTTCGTTTCTTGCATCCACGCAAACTGTAAAGTCTTTATCGAGGTATGCTACCCTTAAAATAGGTGTTGTAGTTAAAATTCTTTTAGCTTATTAATGTTGTCCTGACATTTTTGTGACCAAGTAAACCTTATTCCCTTTTTCTGTAGAGATGTAATTGGATACGCGATCTTAGAGAATCCTTCGATAAATCTGTGATAGTAATCGGTAATTCCCATAAATGATCTAATGTTAGATACATCCTTAGGGATAGGCCATTCCATAATGGCTCTTATCTTCTCTGGGTCAACTGCAATACCTTCTTCAGATATCACGTGTCCTAGGTACTATATTCTTCTTTGGTAGAAGTTGCATTTGTCAAAATTTGCAAAAAACTTGTGTTTCCTTAATGTCTTCAATACTATTTTATATGTTCTTCATGTTCTTCTTCCATTTTTGAGTAAACTAAAATTTCATCAATAAACACCGATATAAATTTATCCAAATATTGACTAAATATACTATTCATCAAACACACAAAGGTTGTTGTTGCATTAGTAAGAATAAACATAATTACGACAAACTAATAGTGTTTGTATCTTTTTCTAAAAGTTGTTTTATTTATATCTTCATCATTTATTATGACTTTCTGATAACCAAACCTTAAATCTAACTTAGAGAAAATGTTTGCTCCTCCCACTTGGTCAGATAGGTCATTAATTATGGGTGGAGGATACCTATTTTTAATCGTCATCTTGTTTAATTGTCGATAATCAATACATAACCTTAAAGTTCCATGTTTCTTTTTAACGAAAATAACTAGTGCTCCCCATGGCAAGACACTAGGTGTGATATATTCTTTATCCAACAGTTCTTCCAGCTGAAATTTCATCTCTCTTAATTTGCGTAAACTCATCCTATAGGGTGCCTTAGATATTAGGGAAGATCCAGGTAGTAGATTGCGTAACATCCCGCTTTGGTGCACTGAGCGAACTTATTCTTTGAGGACACTTGCTCGCAAGTGATCCAGATTATTATGATATTAAAACACTTGACTTGATTATGATTCGTTATGGGTAGATGACATGTTTTTTTACTACATTGACATAGACAACTGTTATTGACTCAGTTTTACTAAGTGTGCAGGGTTTGGACCTTGAGGATGCAGAGGCATTGATGGAACCCCTTGGACTCTGGATCGAGTCAGGGAGTGGGCTATTACGGTTTGCTTGTTTTACTATGATTTTAATACATTTTATTAAATGATATGATGTGGACATGTTCTGACATGATTGTTGATGATGCAGGCCGATGATAGCTTGTTGATGAGACTCACATATGGAGTAAAGGGGCCACACATGACTACCATAGAGGTTGAGGGAGAGGTGTGGACAACAACCCTACCACAGCCTACTAGCACTCCCACCATGGCTTGAACTATAGTATAAAGATTACCTAGTTCGAGTCGACCCACGATGTCATGAGGGTAGACTGTGACGGTCGCTCACGATGATTCTAAGGGGCACACAATAAGGTGGGGGCCTTATTCCTTAGATTCCCTTAGTCTCTCACAAGTTCACCTGGCCGAGTGTTGACTCTAGGGGTTATTGATGTCTACCAATCAGTCAAGAGGCGAGTGGCACCCTTAGAGCACATGGTGCATCTGTAAGGGCACGTCACACAAAAGAAACAAAAGAGGGGAGTGGCACCCTTGGAGCACGTGGTGCGTCCTGAAGGGCACGTCGCACAAAAGAAACAAAAGAAGCGAGTGGTACCCTTGGAGCACGTAGTGCATCCTGAAGGGAACGTTGCATTGATGATGTTAAAGGAATGAACCTATATGGCCCTAAGACGAATATCTCTTTAAGAAATTAAAAAAAAAAACAACTTCCCTAATTAAAATGTCGCCTAGTTCAGAATCTAAGTCCTAAGTCTAAAACTTCACTAGGGGTAAAATTTTGTCTACCCTTAAGGAAATATCTCTATAAAAAATAAAATGATAAAGTTTAAAATAAAAACCACTTAAGTAATAATTGTGGACTTCTTAAATTTTGKGTAAAATGAAGAGAGTAAGAACTTAAATAAAATHTRTGATATGAAAGGTAAAGAAGAAATTAATTATTTAACTTGTGAAAGTGTAAAAAGATATTAAATTAATAATAAAAAGGGAAAGGAGGTTAACTTGCACAATTGTCATTTTTGGCTCTAATAAAAGGGGAAAGAAGGAAATAATAAAAATTAGGAAACTAGGGAATGGAGGTAACATAAAAAATGCAAAGAGGGAAACTTATGGTAAAAAGCGGGAGGTCAACTTAGTAAGAATCTGCATTTAAGAAACTTTTCAATTGAACTAATTTAGCAACTTTATTTTAGGGCAAGTCTTTAACACATATAAGGGAATCTAGGGACACCTAGGAGTAAATTTAGGAGTAACTCTAGGTGGGTGAGGGAAATAAGACAATTTAATAAATTAAAGAAATTAACTATTGGAGGAATGTGGGGGATGAATGACACTTGTACAAAGGAGAATTTTAAAAGACTTTTTTATTTAAAACTTAAATTAAATGAGATTTAGGGAAAGATTGGAAGTTCTAAAACTCTATAAAAGAGAGGAAGGAGGAGGAAGAAAAAAAATTGGCTGTTAGCGTAACATTACGCTACCGGATTAGTGAATTGATTGATTTACTTGTGGGAGTTGGGAT
The DNA here is from genome assembly GCA_009831015.1 of Picea engelmannii. Lineage (NCBI taxonomy): Eukaryota > Viridiplantae > Streptophyta > Pinopsida > Pinales > Pinaceae > Picea > Picea engelmannii. The sequence goes on along the minus strand of ML782683.1, from coordinate 683,873 downwards.
TTCCCACCTCAGAGAGGAGTGGTAGCTCGGCCTTACAAGGTGATCTGGGAGCTAGACGTACCATCTGGATAGTGTGTGACCCCTTTGCGGCTTGGGGGGCTATAGGGGAAGAAGAGTACCCCGAGCATTGGCTGGGAGGTACCAATGAGGTCTCGATGGTTGACGAGCTAGAGCGGCACGGAGCGTGCAGACGTCATTCAAGGAGGGCAATCAGGCAATGGTACACTCTTCAGTTCTGTTGGTATATGGTATTAGGACTTATGCTTGGATCTGCTTGCTTATTGAAAAAGTAAACTTATGTTAAATGGTATATTTTATAAAACACCTTGTTGAAACTCCTAAATTCATTTAATGATTTGATAAGTTGTTTAATTTTATATAACGTAGCCGAAACCTTGATTTCATTTAGCAAATGCATTATTTGGTCGCTGTAAATTCTAGCCTTGTGCCTTCCTCATTTATCTGGCAATTTTTTTGTGTTTTTATCATTGCTGTAAAAAATTTACTGTGTAATGTCCTGCTGAAAAACTTGTTCTGGCGATTTGCCTTGTCATTGTGTTTCTGAAACACTCATTTCAACAATTTCGTTTGTAAATTGTTACTGTAAACTTGTTCTGGCAATTTGTCTTGTCATTGTGTTGCTGAAACACTCATTTCGGTAATTTCATTTGTAAATTGTTACTATAAATCTGTTCTGGAAATTTGCCTTGCATTGTGTTGTTGAAACACTCATTTTGGCAATTTCAATTGTAAATTGTTACTGTAAATCTGTTCTGGCAATTTGCCTTGTCATTGTGTTGCTGAAACACTCCTTTGGGCAATTTAGTTGTAAATTGTTACTGTAAATTCATTTTGGCAATGTGTTCTGGCAAATTGTTTTGTAATGGTTACTGCAAATTCGTTCTGGCAAATTCGCTTTGTAATGGTTACTACAAATTTGTTCTGGCAATGTGTTCTAGCAATTTCGTTTTGTAATGGTTGCTGCAAATTCGTTCTGGCAATGTGTTCTGGCAATTTCGTTTTGTGATTGATTACTGCCCCCTTTTTTTTATTTCTTCCTTTACCTATGACCGCCCTTACACTTGTGCCTGAGTTCTCCTGCTAAGTCTGCATCCCAATTAATATTGTAAATGTGAATTAACCATATCCAAAGAGTGAGGTCGCGAGTTGTTGGGATGGGACTGTGTCTGTGAAATTTATTAATTATTAATTAGTTTTGGCAGTAAACCCTCACACCTTGCCAGAAATTTCTAAACTAAGACAGCATAGATCGGCCTTACCTTAACGACGGTTTGCATGGATAAATCATGGATGCTATAATTATGATGGCAGTTTCTATGGCACAACGTAGATTTAGCATATTATTTCTATCATTGACTATGCAACATTAACCTTCTTCGTTAATGACCTTTTTATCTTGGTTCCCTGGGCACAACCATTATCCCTAGGTTGTGTTAATATGGTTGTATTCTTATGATTTTAGGCAAGCCTTTTGATATACAGTTGATCAACAGGCAAGTTAATTCCTTATATATATTATTGTTATCGAAAAAATGTACAATTGTAACTTAATAACCAAGACCCTATATCATTGGGAGTTTGGAAATTGCACCTTTTTACATTAAGTTTTTTTTTTCAAGAGTAAACATGTGGTGGTTAAGTAATTATTTATGATGATGACATCTGCATTTAGTATAGTTAATTGTAGGGATTAATATGTAATTTATACAACTAATAATAAATTATTATTATAGAGGAGATGCTCCTGAAATTCTTGTGCTTATGTGTATATTATCAACTACTCAACTTTAGTTAAATCATGATATATAGTATTTACATTTGTACACAATTTGTAAACGTATCTAGTAATAAAGAACTCCTTGTTAAAGGTTAGATTAGTAATTAATGTTGTCAATTCTTGATCATGCATAATACCTTGTGGTGTAGCCCAATAAATAAGTGAATGATAGTACATAACCCCTTCCACAACTTGATAAAGGATTGAATTGGAAAAACAATGAAATTACTTAAAAAACTGGGCAAAAGTCCAATGTCTACTCATACTAGTAGTTATTAAACATGGATTGTATGTAATCTAGAAACAATAAAATAATCAAATGTAAATAATAAAGGGTGATGTGGAATGTGTAGAAGGACAAAATGTGGTACTACCAAATGTAATTTCTTTTAAGCTAAGTACTATCTCTGCTTTTCTAACTTGCCTTATCATCCTTCCAGGTATTGAGAACATCCCTCATTTAGTTCTAATTAAAGATATTGCAAGTTTTTAATGAATGGCTAGTTTATAATTGAGAGACTAGATAGATTTGATTAATGATTACTTATATCTTTATTAAATCTTGTCGAACATTAAACTTTCTTAGTAATGTTCGTTAAATGTTAATTTAGATGATACTCTGTTATCCCTTGGAATTAGAACTGTGCACTAAATTCTTTTTAAGACTAAATTAAATCGTACCTTAATGATACTCTTCATTTTAGACATATTGAGTTGTTGCTCATTTTATTGCTATTATACATGAGTGTACATGTAACATCCCGCTCTGGCACACTCAGAAAACTTATTATTGAGGACACTTGCTCGCAAGTGATCTGGACTTTTATGATGTTAGACCATTTATACTTGATTATGATGTGATTGAAAGTTGACATGATGTGTTACTATTTGATGTAGACAGGTGCTATTGAATCAGTTTTATTAAGTGTGCAGGGTTTTTGACCTTGAGGATGCAGAGGCATTGGTAGAACCCCCTTGGACTCCGGACTGAGTCAAGGAGTGTGCTTTTGAGTTGATATGTTTACTATGATGTTTCATTTGAATTGATGATTTGATGTTGACATTTATGACATGATTGTTGATGATGCAGGCTGACGATAGCTTGTCGACCAAACTCACATATGCAGTAAAGGGGCCACACACGATTTGCAGAGAGGTTGAGGGAGAGGGGTGGACAACAGCCCTGCCACCGCCTACTAGCACTCACGCCATGGCTCGAACTATAGGTTAACGATTACCTAGTTCATGAGGATCCACGATGCCATGAGGGCAGACTGTGACAGTCGCTCATGATGGTTCTAAGGGGCGCACAATAAAGCGGGGGCCTTATTCCTTAGAACCCTTAGTCTCCCACAAGTTCACCTGGTGGAGTATTGGCTCTAGGGGTTATAGATGTCTACCAATCAGTCCAGTTGGCAAGTGGCACCCTTGGAGCACGTGGTGCATCCTAAAGGGCACATCACACAAAAGAAACTCAATTGGCGAGTGGCACCCTTGGAGCATGTGGTGCATCCTGAAGGGCACGTCGCACAAAAGAAATTCAAGAGGTGAGTGGCACCCTTGGAGCATGTGGTGCATCCTGAAGGGCATGTCGCACTAATGTGGAGAAAGGAGTCAGCCTAAATAGCCCTAAGACCTCAACACCTGAATGAATCCTTAAAACAATTCCCCTAACCTGGCGTCGCCAGTTCAGAATTTGAGCCCTATGTCAAAAAAAAACATAATTCAAGAGTATACATTAAATATTCATTACCCCAATGATGATTTGCAACCTCCACCTAATCTGAGGAGTTTCCTTCCTTAATTAAATACATAAAACAATTCCTTTGTTAATTGAATTCATAAAGTATTTCCTTACTTAATTGCGTACATAAGGCCTTTCCTCATTCCTAGTAATAAGCTTGATAATTCATCTTTTAGGAAGGTACTACTTCGCCCTAACTTGATAATCGAAGCTTAACCATATCCTAATGACCATGCCAGGATATTCTAGCTCACAGTAGCTCTACCATGCAAATAACATTAGAAATTTATTCCTTGCTAAGCTAGCTCTAACAATACAGGTGCTAATAATAATATTAAACAAACAAAAAAAACCCCACTTAAGCTAATGTGAGTCTTCATAAAGTTTGTAGGGTAAAATAAAAAGATTAAATAAATTAATTCAATTAGGGGGTTGTAAATTTGAAAAGAGGAAGTTAATTAGTTAACTAAAGGGAGTTTAAAAGAAAATATAAATATATTATGAATTTAAAAAACAAATAACAATAATAATATGAAAAGATGCTTAGGTGCATTTACCTTTTGAGTTTTCAAAAAAAAAGAAATAAAAATAAATAAATAAATAAATAAANAAAAGAGGATAAAAGAAAGGAGATGGGGGAAAGGAAAGGGGGGATGCTATGGAGAATGGTTATGCTGCCAAAATGAGAAACGAGACTGATTGCTTGTAGGAGTTGGGGATTTCCCAGCTAACTTGAGTGGTAGCTCAGCCTTGGAGGCGAGCTGGGAAGCTAGGTACTGTCTGGATTGTGTGTGTCCCCTTTGCGGCTCAGGGGGCTGAGGGGGAAGGAGAGTACCCCTAGCGTTTGGCTGGGAGGTACCGGTGATTCCTCTACGGTTGGCACGGGGCAGGATTGCACGGAGCACGCGGACAACCTTCAGAGGAGACAAACAGGCAAAGGTATGCCCTTCGGTAGAATGAAAGACAGGTAACTAGTTATTGTTTACTTTCTGGACTGTAGTAATGTTTTTATTTTATTCCATTACTCAGGTCTGCATAATATGTTTATTCTCATTCTGGATTGCGTAAAATTTATTCTATGGATGTGTAAAATAGTTATCGTTTACTTTTTGGGTTGTGTTAATGTTTTTAATTCATTTATTCTCATTGCTCTCGGTGGTGTGATGTTTTATTCTCTTTCTGGAGGGCGTACATTTTAGTCCACAACTGTGTAATTAGTTGGACCACGTCCTTATGCAAAACTGGCCCGTGTAAATAAAATAATTTTATTGTATCCTGGACTACGTAAAAATTTATTCATAGTTCTGGGTTGGGTACATTATCCGTTGGCGAGACTGTGTACATTTCTTTTTATTTATTAGGAATCTGAAATTTTCCCTGATATTGGGTGTTTTCATGGTCTGGGGGTTTTCATGGTCGTTTCATGGGCGTTTATTGTTGAGCATTGAATATAGTGGGCAATTTTCAGGGGGGTTCTCTTTGCATTGGGCTGATGTGTATCTCTGTGTGGTTTTGTCTTATCCCCGCGTTTGATGCTAATCCTACGTCCTGGTTTCTAATTTCTGGTAGTGGGTGGACTCGTCCTCATTCGACCTATTAATATACTTGCCACGGCCTGGTATTTAGCGATTGATATGGCCACTGACCACCTTTAGTGCAAATGTTGACCATAGAATTCATGATTTTGCAAAGGTTAACCTTATGTCTGGAATTTTATCGCTGTCTTTCGCATTAACCATACTGTCATTTCACCTCAGGTTGACATCCCCTTTGTCTTGGGTGCGAGGTTTATCCACGTCGGTTTCATCCAGGTTCCCACGCCTCTAAACCTAACCAGATTAAGCTGTGAGAGGCTTTCAGATGGAAGGACTTCAAAAAGGGATTTTTGGAATTATTTTTAATTAATCAAAATCATTTCTCAAACTGCGCCCAATAACTTATTGTCTGTTTATTTCCCTACCGTCTAAGAATTTTAATAATTGTCTATTAGTCCTTGCCGCCAAAGAAATTTAAGCCAGATAAAACTTAAAAAACACTTCTGCCATATGAGATTATTTACCGCTTCTTGAAACGTTCTGCCTTTCTCGATCCTGCCGCACCAACCAAATTCTATTGTTAAGAAGAGATCCTAGTAGAATTCGTGTTGTAGACTTGGAGATTTGGTTAACCTAATTAAGAAGGATCAAATCGAAACTTTGGACAACCTTGAAGATGTTGTAGACTTGTCCCCCAGCCCTGGCACCTTTCAGACTGGCATTGATTGACACCACCTGCAGACTTTTAAAACCTTTTTGCTGCTAAACCCGGTGATATGTTAACCTGTAGCTACATGTCACTTCTAGTGTTCTCCTCGAGAGAAGCCGGGACCTACAGACCATGCGACTGTAGATTCCACGGAGTAATGATGTACTGAGTAGCCAGTTTATTTGCATTTAAGTCGTTCGGAGGGTATCAAAATTGTCAGTGCTGGCGTGAATGTTAATTAATGGCAATATGATATAACCTAGAATGTAGGAATAGCGTGATCCTATTGATAAGTTACCGGAAATTAAAGATAATGATGATTTGATTTGGTAGATTATTGGGCAGAAGCGTGGATTCTATAATTTACGTTGTTGTAATGCCACCTGTTGTTACTTCAATGACAATGTAAAACGAAATTCTGAATGCCAATATAAATGTTTATTGAAATGCACTAGTAGTGAAGGCTTATGGAAAAATCGCTGTAATAAAAAAGTGGTTACCGTAATGGCAACGTAATCTGCAATCATAAAATGCTTGGTTAAATAGTTATGGAAGGTTGTGGTAATTATAATGGTAAAACCTTGATATTTAATTGATTGATTATAATATAAAGGATATTGTAGTTATAAAGATAAAATCTTTATTATTAACTGTTCGGATTATAATATAAGAGTTATGGTAGCTAAATGTAGAAACCTGTTATTTAATTGAATTCTATATAATTTTTATTCTTATTTTTAAATTAGATTATTTTAATGCATTTTATTTTAATTTAATTAGTGTTTATATTTCTGCAAATTTTTATTTATATAGTCAGTCCTATGGTGGTGATTTAATTGCTTTTAGTTTAAATTAATTCTTATCGTTGAACTTTAACATACAATAATTTGGGGTACAAATTGTTCACTTCCTTATATGACCGCCCTTCCCATCATTCCATTTATCAAAGTAATCGGGTGTGTTACTCATAGACAGCTCTTAATTGGACTTCCCTACACATCATATTTTTGTTTTTTTGTCATATATTATGAACGTATGAGGATCAATTCAATTACATCATTATTATGCATGCACACTTGGATTAGATCTAATGTTTGTATGGACCTACATCCTTATGACTAAACGCGTCAGAATGTATTGTGAGGTAAGATAGTAATATGGTATGTATTCATTAATGCTACGCAATCAGTTATTATGATTAGAAATATGAATACGATTAGATGTTGGGGAAGTTGAAATAAAATTCTAGGATCTTAATATTAAGGATGGGTGGGTAACTTGTCTTGTAATGTAAATGTTATTCTTGCGATATTTTTATATATAACTTAAAATGGAAGGATGGTACTCTTTATGGCAATGGTTGGGTAATTTTAGTGTTGGGATGACACATAAAAAATAAGGTGATGTTATTTGCAAAGTTGATGGGATGTAATTGTAACATGTTCATTATGTCTTGGCAGCGTTATTATACTTTTAATGGTTATTGACAACCTTATGTGGTGTAATGTCCTTGAATAAACACAATAGATTATTCTGAGTTAATAGATGAGGGTTGTTGTCATTAATGTTATCATGAAATTAGATAGGAATTGCGAAGTCTGTATATTACCAAGGTAATGAGGCTAATCCTCATGGGATGATTGATAATGTAAATTTACAAATGATGGCGTCAATAGAGTTCAGGATAAATTGTTAATTATTGAGCTGTAGAGAAGGATTAACTGTTTCTTATTGCGTTAAAACCCATTACTACCATTCATTATAATTATGATTACAATTGATGACTTTTTATCTTGTTAGATGTTAAACCAGTCAAGTTTCAGTATTGTACTATGGGGGTCCCTTGAATGTGTTTTAGAGGGTACCTTGATGATATTTTATGATTAGAGTTGCGCCATGGAATGAACTTAAGACTCTTATAGCTGGTAGTGCCTTGTTAAATTAAGATTGCACTGGGTTGTAAAACTTTGTGTGTTGGGTCGGCTTGCATCAGGCGGGAGGTAGACACCTTCAGTAGCCTTAGTATTTATGTTTGTGCTTTTCTGCGTCAAGAATCTAGTTTCGTATCAAGAGTCTTGGTCCCTTTAAAGGCAGTGTTTCCACTCTTGCGACACACCTTAGGGGATTTCTAGTTTCTTCCTGAGCAGACGACCAGGAGCTTATCTGACCTCCTCTCTCTCCAGAGCAGAGGACTAAGATTAAACGCCCTACTTTCCTGTGTAGAAATAGTAAACCTACTACCATGTATTCTACCTTCTGTGTTTGTGCGGTACCTAACCCATTATGTCATTATTGTTGAAGATATCGTGGGGCGCCTTGGTCCGGGGTGTTCTTTGCTTGTAGTTACTTGTTGTGCACCTTGCGTCTTCTTGTTGTGATTGTCATGGTTGCGTCTTGTCAGTCGTTAGGTGGCGACGTAGAGTCCAGTGTGTCTGTTTCCCCTCCTCCACGCATGCACTCACCTTTAAAACAAAAAAATTTGCACCTGTTGTCCGAGTTGTTGTCGTAACGAGGAGGGTTGTTACAGTACACATTTTTTCTTGGTTTGCTTGTGTTAGGTAGAATGTAGACACCTCCATGTTCCTTAGAATAGTCACCATCCCTGAGACCTTAAATGGTTAAAATCGATGGGAACCTGGGCTTGAGTGTTGCTTATGTGTCTTGGAGGTCCTAACTATTGCAGGATAGGACGAGCGGGTAGTCATTATTTTTATTTGTCGATTGATCGTCGTTCAATGCATGCAGATACTTGATGTGTGTCTTAGGTTGTCATGTTCTGTTCGTCATTATATGCGTCTTGTTCGTCGTCAGGTGGTGGCGCAGAGTCGAATGTGTTTATTTCCCTCGTACACGTGTGCACACACATTATAAAAATAAATAAAATCTTGTACTTATTATATGATGTTCGTCGACATAAGAGGAGGGTCCTTACAGATCGATAAAGAAATATATCTCTCTCCTTAGGGGCAGTTCTAGTATTTCATCCACAAAAACATCCCTAAACCCATGTAGGACTACAAAGTCTTCTAAGCTTGGTTTATTTTCCTTTTCTAACAGATTAGTTACTTGGACAACATAATTTTGGAAACACTTATTCATACATTTATTAACCTACATGGTTGATATCTTCCTAATTGAAACTAGTTTTCTGATCCCTTGTATTGTCCTAACTGTTTTATTTTCGTCTCAGTAAGTAAACAACTTTTTTTAACAACTTAAAATTTCTTTATGTTTCTCTAACCAGTCTATTCCGATGATTATATCATAAGATCCCAAAGGTAAAACATTCCGACTTGTTTTTGTACTTTGTTCATCTAAATTGGGTTCACATTAAGAAATGAAATTTTCTACTTTTATCTTAGTCCATGTTGATAACTGTACTAACCGGGACTTAGCATGGTTTACTTTCTTGAGCTTGCTTAATTCTACTAAACCAGGAGTAACATAAATTAGACTAGCACCCAGGTCAATTAAAATAGAAATGCTATTATCATGTATTTTACCTTCAACCTCTAGGATAGCGGATTGATGATCATCTTGTCTTCCATCTACAAATTCATTAATTCTATGCATTCTTCTACCTATATCTCCTATTGTAGAGGCTTCTTACAGGTTATGGACTCTAGTCCTTGCTGCGGAAGTTAAATGTAGATATTTCCTCCTCAAGTGAGGTTATCCACACTCCCAACACTTTAATGTTTCCCTGGGGTTGTCCCCAATTTTCTTGGCTCCCATATTATTTGGTTTACCTCCCCCTTGGGCATTATGGTTCTTGGAATGAAAATATTTCTTTTGGAAGTTTTTTTCCATATTCCAGAAAGGGGATGGTTGGAATCCTTTATTCCGTTGATTTATTCTATCTTGTTTCTTATCCTTCCATGCCTTAGGAATTTCAGACTTCTGTTTGTACTGATCATAGCACTTCCGGGCCTTTATAAATAATTTTCTTAAAGTTTTGAGATTTTCGAATTCAATTATGTATTTGTATGATTGTGGTATACATCTTAAGAATCATTGTATCTTTACTTTATCTTCCTTGTTGTATGGTACAAATCTCAATAATTTGATAAATTTATTTATCAAATCATCCATGGTCATTTGTCCGAGTTTTAGCTCATAAAATTATTTATTATTTCTTTCGTAATAGGTTTCCAGTAAATATTTTTTCTTGAAGTATTTCTTGAAATTTGACCATTCCATCTATTTTTTCTTTTAATCCCTTGGCCAATTTCAGGTCTTTCCACCAAATACACGCTTTTCCCTTCAGGTTATAAATGGCCATTCAGACTTTCATGTTACTAGAATAATAATAAATCTGGAAGTATTTATTTATATCCAGTAACCCTCTTCACCCATCCTTGACTCTCCGTCAAAGGTGGATGATTTGATCTTCTTGAATTCACCTTCCAGGTGATCCACCTATTTTCTTTTTCTTCCTGTGGTTGTTTTGTTTCCTGCCACTTATGCGCCTTCGAAAGAACTGTTCTTGTTTTATTTGTCATGGCTAGAATTTTTAGAGGATCTTTTGTTGACTTCTTCCTCCTTGTCATTGTATTTTGGGGTCTTATTTGTTACTATGTTGGGCAACAACATTTCATTTATTTCTTTCTAGTTTTCTTGTGCCTTTTTCAACTTTTTATTATCAGCCTTGAACACTTGGAGTTCCATGATAAGGTTCCTCATTGTTTCCAGAACCTGGGTGGTTGAAATTCCTTCGTTGTTCTATCCAGGCTATTTAGGAGGTCCTTGATTGAAACTCTCTTCAAGTCTGATCTCCTCTTCATCGTGTGCTACCATTATCACAACAAACCAAATTTTATATGTTTGTAATAGTAAACATATTTGTTATCTTTTTCTTTTAAAAAATAAAAAATAAAATAACTAATTTGGCCTTGCCATGAGGTCCAAGTATTGTAACCTTCAACTCTGATACCATATGTAATGTACCCCAAATTTACCAAATAAAAAAAAAATTGTTAGGGACCTTAAATCTCCTTGACTCTTCAATTTTTTTTTCAACATAAATGTATTATCGTCGCTATTGAATTAAAACATATATCTCTTTGTAGCTAAGACGACTGCTATGAAGATCGTTATCTTGTCTATGCTAAGTCATGTCGTTAAAGGATTTTAGTGCATATTAAACTATGAATAATAGACTAATATATAGTCTGCCCAATAATATTTGTAGCCTGCATTGCTTATTGTATCCATTTAACAATTATACCATACATCATGTAACATTGATACGAAGTCT
>ML782683.1:655949-670074 GCA_009831015.1 Picea engelmannii | reverse complement strand
GTTATATTAACATAGTAGTAGTCCTATGTTTCCCATAAGCTTGAATACATATATACAAGTATTCACAATTATTTATGTATATGCATAACCCTACTTAATGATTATTAGGAACCTACAACAATTCTCTCATTTATGTATTCATGATTACACATGTGTATATATGTATATAGCTATCTATATATGTGAAACCCTATTTCATTAGAAATTAGAATATACAGTAGTTCTACTTATTTATGCTAAGTGACCACATATAAACATGTATTTACAATCATCACATAAACTATCTCATTCTTGACAAATAATAATCAACATAAATCTAACCAGAAAACAAGTAAAGGTACATATCTAAATATGATGTTGGGACACAAATGGAACAACCAAGTTCCACCCAACCATAGAATAAAACAACCAAGTTTACTTACTCCATTCACTCCCTAGCCTGACATTGAGTCCATATGGGAGAATTTGAAATTATCCTCCTATGCTACAGTAACCTTCCACATATAAAAAAATCTCTTGCCTCACACCAAGAGTGCTCATAACAGCAAGTAGTTTCATTTCTCCAACATACTAAGCAACTTCCTCTCTCCTCCATATGTTGTATTTATATGCATCTTGTGCCTCGGTATTTCCTTCCCTCCTTGGAAATTTTCCTTGATTTATAAATCCCTAGTTTTTAGGGGTTGTGAGTGGCCAAATCAATCATTTTCCACTTGTAAAAATCAGCCCTGAGGCAACTCAAATATGTTCCCCATTCATGGAGTCATGGTAAGTTGGTTTTAAACTAGATGTTCCATTTGTCTTCCAACATTTAATTTATATAAAAAAAATTATTTTACATGTGTTAGAATCAAAGAAGTTAGTTGGGTGAATTAAATATTCTCCCAGCAGTAAAAAATAATTTATTACAATAATTAAATTGCAAATTCATATTTTCCATAAATGGAAAATAATTTGCAAATCAAAATTTTCCAAAAACATAAATTTATTCCCAAGTATACTTAGACTTTAATAATTAACTATTTTTAGGAATATTACATTATATGTTTAGCCTTCACTTGCTGACATTCTAGACATCTTGCCATGTAGTTGACTATGTCCACCTTCATTCCTTTCCAAAAGAATAAGAGTTTAAGGTCTGCCCTCATCTTTGCGACTCCTGGATGAGCCATGTAGACTACTCTATGATCTTCGTTTAAGATACTAATTATTAAATTTTTGTTAGGAGATACATAAATCCAGTTATTATACCTCATTAATTCATAGTTGTCCATAGTAAATGCCTCAAATTTTGGTAACAACATGGTGTCTTTTCTGATATTTTCCTTAATCTCTTTATACCAGTCATTGTTGTGTTGCATAGTTAGAATATTTTCATGAAGATTCTTCTGGAGTGGTATCACCAAAAAATATACATGGTATTGAACTCAAGGCATCTCCCACTATGTTTATTGTTCCATTTATGTAGGTAATCTCAAAATTCTACTCGCTAAGTAGTTCTGAACAATGCCTTTGTCGCGCATTCAAGTCACTTTGTGTAAAAATGTTTTGTAAACCACAGTGGTATGTTTTCAGTTTGAATTTCCATCCAATTAGGTAGTGTCCCCACAGTCTCAGGGAATACAAAATGGCCAACAACTACAAATCGTTCATCACGTAGTTATCCTCATGATTTCTTAGTTTCCTATATATTTAAACAATCACTCAACCATCTTGCATCAAGAGTCTACCTGTGCCTTCCTTGAATGCGTATGTGCATACTACGAAGTGCTCATCCATGTTAGGGACTTTTCTTATTGGTGTTATCATAAAAAAATCCTTGAGACTTCAAAATGATTTTGTGCATTTATCTATCCATACAAACTTCTTCTTTTTCTTCTATAATTTTGTAATTGAAATTACTATCTTTGAAAAATCTTTGACGAACAGTCGATAATATCTAATTGGCCCCATGAGGCTATGAAATTCTAGTATGTTTTTTAGTGTAGGTCATTCTAAATATCCTCTACCTTCATTGGATCCACAATGATTCCTTCGTCAGAGATAATACTCCATAAAAATGAATCCTCGATTGATAGAAAGAGCATTTCGACAATTTCCCGTATAATTTGTTTTCTCGTAAACACTGTTCATGTTCCTCTATTTGTCGAGAATAAATAAAAAAATAGTTAATGAATACTTGAAAAAACTCTTCCAAGTATTCGTGGAACACCCCATTCATGAAGATCATGAATACCCCTTTGGTGCTTGTCAGTCCAAATGGTAAAATGATAAACTCATAATGCCCAAACCTTGTCTTAAATGTGTTCTTAGGAATTTATTCCTCCTTTATACATAACTTATGATATCCCGATCTCAAGTCGATCTTCGAAAACATTTTCATGCCCTTAATTTGATAAAAAAAAATAGTATATTATTGGAAATAGATATTGTTTCTTGATCATTTCCTTGTTCAATTGATGGTAGTCAATGCAAAGTCTCCATGACCCATCCTTCTTTCATATGAAAATAACAGGCACACCCTAAGGAGACACACTTGGATCTATAAGTCCTAGGTCTAACAACTCCTTCAGTTTCATTTTCAACTCCTGTAACCCAAGGGTTGACATTCGATAAGACGTTCTTGCTATCGGTTTAGTTCCAATTTTTAAGTCAATGGTAAATTCCAATTCTGTTTGGGGAAACAAACCTGATAAATCATCTTGGAGTACGTCTCCAAACTCTTGTACTATGGGAAGGTTTTCTAGTGCTTCCACCACGTCCTTTTGATTCAGAGCTAATATTTCATATAGCTTGCATCTCTTGCACATGCTCTTCCATAGTTGTAGGGAAGAAATGAACCTTAGGGAAACTTCCTGGTTTCTTCCCACAATCACTTGTCTCTATCCCTCATCATCGATAAAACTCAATTGTTTCATCTTATAGTTGACTATCACATAATGCAATTCCAACCACCCCATATTGATCACAACATCATAAGATCCTGAGATCGTGACGTATAGGTTGGCCTTTGTTACAAAATCTACTAGGTTGAGGCTACAGTCCGTAACCTTTCCTCAAGCCTTATGCTTGGGTCTTGAAGCCATTTCGATGTAGAAAAACTCATCTTGTTTGACTACCTTTACCTCAATTCTTTTTAATGTTTCACCATAAATAAATATCTTTGTATCACCTGGAACTATCAAAATACTAAAGGTCTTGTCAGGGATGGTACCTAATGTCTCGAGAATAGTAGATTGGTGCCCATCCTAGTGGCTATTCATTGCTACATGAATCCAGTGGGACTTGCCCAAATCTCCTATTGTAGTGTGTCGGGCTGACTCGATTGTTATGGTCCTCTCAATCAGATAGTCACAGTGGTAATGTGGCTCTCCACATGTCCAAAATTTAGTGTTTGGTCCAGTACTCTTGGTCCTTGCAGTAAAAGTTGATGACCCACAAACCCAAAACCCTCATCTGCTATGTTGAACAGTCTTGAATTGATGTTGTTGCAAACATCGTTTCTTCCAGTGTAGTGGTTCTTTGTAGGGAGTCGATTGCTGAGACATCGACTACCATGGTGCTGTGAATGTGGATCCTCTTAGAGTTCCTTGATACCCTGATGGATGTCTATCTTGTGTTTTATGCTACTTCACACTAGATGTTGCATGCCCCTCCAGTCTTGCAAGTGTCCTACTCTTACCCCCATTGATTAGGTCTTCCTTAGTTATGAGGGCCTTCTGGACAACATCGTGCAATGTCTGAGGCATTAGTATCCTCACTTTTGCACTAATTATAATATTAAGGCCAAACACAAACTTGTTGATGTAACATCCCGCTCTGGCACATTGACAAAACTTATTCCTTGAGGACACTTGCTTGCAAGTGATCTGGATTTTTATGATGATGAACCACTTAACCTTGATGATGATGCGTCATGATTGATGACAGGATGTTTTACTATTATAGGTGCTATTGACTCAGTTTCATTGAGTGTGCAGGGTTTCGGACAATGAGGATGCAGAGGCATCGGTGGAACTCCCTTGGACTTCAGATTGAGTCAGGGAGTGGGCTATTTGAGTTGTTTCATTTACAGTGATATTGTTTTATTTTGATGAGATGCTATTGATGTTATGATATGTTGTTGACATGATCTGACATGATGGTTGATGATTCAGGCTGACGATAGTTTGCCGACCAGACTCACATATGGAGTAAAGGTGCCACACACGAGTTCCAGAGAGATTGAGGAAGAGGTATGATAGCAGCCCTGCCACAGCCTGTTAGCACTCCCGTCATGGCTCGAACTATAGGTTAACGATTACCTAGTTTGAGAGGATCCACGATGCCATGAGGGCAGACTGTGACAGTCTCTCACGATGATTCTAAGGGGCACGCAATAAGGCAGGGGCCTTATTCCTTAGAGCCCTTAGTCTCCCACAAGTTCACCTGGCGGAGTGTTGACTCCAGGGGTTATAGAGTCTACCAATCCGTCAAGTCAGCGAGTGGCACCCTTGGAGCATGTGGTGCATCCTGAAGGGCACGTCGCGCAAAGAATTGCAAGTCAGCGAGTGGCACCCTTGGAGCACGTGGTGCATCCTGAAGGGCACGTCGCACAAATAAATGCAAGTCAGCGAGTGGCACCCTTGGAGCAGGTGGTGCATCCTGAAGGGCACGTCGCGCAACAGAAGCGAACAAGGCGAGTGGCACCCTTGGAGCACGTAGTGCATCTTGAAGGGCACGTCGCATGGATGATGATGATGAGACAACTTAAATGACCCTAAGACCTTCACGCCTGATAAAATTCATAAAACTACTCCCCTAATTAAATTGTCGCCCTGTTCAAATCAAAACCTAAATTAAAACATCTCTAAGTTAAATTTGACAAGCCCTAAGAAAAGATTCTACAAAAATGAACCTAGGGTGTAAACTAAAACCCTCCTAGGTGTTAAT
The DNA here is from genome assembly GCA_009831015.1 of Picea engelmannii. Classification (NCBI taxonomy): domain Eukaryota; kingdom Viridiplantae; phylum Streptophyta; class Pinopsida; order Pinales; family Pinaceae; genus Picea; species Picea engelmannii. The sequence continues at coordinate 665,142 of ML782683.1, read as the reverse complement.
TAAAGTCTTATTAAAAGTAAAAGGGATAAAGTAATGAGGGAATTAATTTAAGTGAAACCCATGGGCTTTAAATGATAAGGAAGGAATAAAAATTATTCAAGTGGGGGAGTATTAAAAGATAGGAATTTTTAAATATATTGAAAAGATAAAAACTTCATTTATCTCTTGGGTTCAAAAATAAAAATAACAAGAGAGAATTAAATAATAAAATTAAAGAAATTAAGGAGTAATTTAAGGAGTAATTTAAGGAGTGATTAAGGAGTAAATTAAGGAGTAATTTATGGAGTGATTAAGGAGTAATTTAAGGAGAAATTTAAGGAGTGATTTTTGCGGAAGTAAGGGAATGGAGTCTTTTAAATATTAAAAAGAAATTAATTTTGGAGAACGCTAGGGATGAGCGACACTTGGACGGCGGAGAACGTTTAGAGGGTTGTCATTAAAAATTAATTAATTAATGATTTATGAATTAGGTCAGTCTCAAAATTCTATAAAAGGAGGGGAAAGGAAGGAAGAAAGGGGGAACGGTTAGCGTAACATTACACTGCCGAGTTGTGGCTTGACGGGTTGCTTATGAGGAGTTGGGTTTATCTCAGCTGTGTTGGAGTGGTAGCTCAGCCGTGGAGGCGATATGAGACGCTAGTCTATCTCTGGTTCTTGTGTGGCCCCTTTGCGGCTCGGGGGGCTAAGGGGGAAGTAGAGTACCCCTAGCGTTTGGCTGGGAGGTACCAGTGAGCCTTTTACAGTCGGCAAGAAGGACGCGGCACGGAGCACGGGACCTCTTCCAACACGGCGTAAGGCAAAGGTACGATTTTAATTGGTAAAGTAAGAAGCGTTTTATATTCGGCAAATTATTTTTATTGGTGATAATATGATGAGATTGTTTGGCATTACATTTTGCAATTTCGTTCAGCAATGATATTGTAGAGTTTGTTTATATTTTGATCATGTGTCACTTTAGTTATGATGTCATGTGTTTTTGCATTGATATGAATTATGTGATGTTGTTAATCTCTTATTTCTTTAAAAAAAAAAAAAGGGAAATTCCTATTGTACTTCGCTATTCATAGACATAATGAAGGGGGCGTTACATATGGTATCAGAGCAGGTTCGACCTGCGACTTGGGATTTACTACGGGTTCCGTTGACATGATTATGTTGATTATTCTGTCGCTGATCGAGTTAATTGTTGTGTGCTCGTTATTCTCATCATGGTTTTTGTAAAACGATTTTTCGTTCATACCTATTTAATATAATTTGTATAAATCATGTGTGTCCGTAAAATAGTTTCATAACTTGTGGATAACGCCGAAGAGAAGCACACATAATGCAAGAAAATTGAAAATCAAACATATATGAATTCTAACTTTGGCGGACCAACGAAACATAACATGAAACATGAGTTGAGTCACGCTAAAATTGAATAACAAGATCAAGACTACGAAACATAAACAAACCCCGGTCCATTTTATCAAATACAAAACAAAGAAATCTTTGAAGTATAGCTCATGTAAGTTTATTATAATTGATGGAAAATTGAGGGAGATAAAAAAAAAAATATGTATAGCTCATCTATGCTCTTTGAAGGCACTGCAAATGGAAAATTAATAAAGAATCAAAGTTATCTCAGAGCATCAACTACGCTTGCGCCTTTATAACAGGTTACAACAATTATTGACAGGGATTTAATGAAGCTATGAATCTTAGATAGCTTCAGCTTGAGTGCATAAAAATAAATCCAGGGCACTTTCGAGTCAGAGACGGAACATATTTTCTAATGGAAGAGATTTACCAATTACTATCTAATTACAAAAAGATTAGAGGCTTATGCCTTCCACAACTTTACCCTGTATATGAGAATCTCAATATTTAAGTATCGGCCTGCGTGAAACGCTTGTGGTCTGCGTTTTTCTTTCACTATTGCATGTTGATTTCGATCTGCATGTGTTTTTATATATATTACTGTGCATTTTTCTTATGGATACCGAGCGAAATTGTTGCCTCTGCATGCGTCTTTCTTTTACATCTTTCAGTGCGAGTTTGTGCATGCTGTTCTGATTTTGCATGTGCGTTCTTCTTTTTAAATTGAAGAGCGAGTTCATTGCCTTGCAGAGTGCGTGTTTCCTTACATATCACTGAGCAAGTTATTTTCCTTAATGATGTGCGTTTTTATATATAACTGTGCGTGTTATTTTCCATATAGCGTGAGGTTTTAATGCAATACAGGTGTGTTAACGCATTCCAGTCGCATTGAATACAAACTGGGCATCCATTCGGATTGTTCAGGATAACCTTTAGCGCTGGTTTCTTTTCTTCATGAAAGCAAACCTCATGTCCTTCTTATCCTGCTAAATTGGGCTCTGAGCACTTAGTTTTCCGTAATATTGTCCGTGCCATGCCATGAAAACCCTGCATTATCCAGCTTTGAATTGTCTCCGCCATAATGAATCTTAATAATGTTGCAAGCTAGTGTTAAAGGTATATTATTTAATCGTGCTGTACATTTAGCTTTTTCTCTCAAAAGAATCAACTTCGCCTTAGTGTAATTTAGTTTTTGCAAGTTCATCCCCAGAATATATGTTATCATAAAGGTTTTCTCAGAGTGCATCCCTTTTGCGTGGTCAAGCACTTTAATTTCAGGTTCCCTTGCCTGTGATAACTGTAAAAAAAAAAAAAAAACGGGTTATGTCCGCAATGCATGGCACATGTGCTAGCTCCCGACGCACTGGGGTAAACCACTCCCGAAACGTCTCCCTTACGTTCTCAGAAGCCTTCCATGTATATGTAGAAATCCTGGGCTACGTATTGTTAATGAGCCCGATGCTTTTATTTATTTACCTCCGGGGTTGGTGTAATTTATTGGGTTAAAATCGATTCTAGTCTTCTTGAAGATTTTCATATTTATCAGCTTTGTTTTTATTAAAAATATGTAATGTGATTGCTAGATTTAATGTTAGAAGAATATTTTTATTGTGTTCACAGTTTAAAAACTAGAAATTAATAGTATAACTCTGACTCATGTCATTGTGTATCCGTAATACTTAGAGCACTTAATTAACACTGATATAAACTATAGTCCAATATGGTCAGTGACAGGATGGCGGATGACGTTTGGCGTTCTTCACAATGAGATAGTGGGGAATATCTCTAAGAGAAAAAGTCTCACTAATAATGTTTTATGAAAATAATATATTTATTCAGAATTCATTATATATATATTTTTAAATTTAAATGAGAAAATATTTAGCAGCCATGGTAAACCGTAAACCATTTTCTGGAGTCAAGATCTGGTAGATCAGGTACGTTGCCTACGTCTGTGAGTAGGGTGTTTTTGGAGTTTTCATGGTTTTGAGCTGGCGAAGCCTGGGACACACTTGGACACTTGTAACCATAGTGGGAACGATTACCGAGAGGCAGAGTAAACCCTTTTGGAATATGCCATCGAATTGAGTTTTGAAATTGATTATAGTCGGTTTCGGTTCAGGATTGGTGGCATCGCTGGCGTACCCGTTTGCAAATAAAACTAGCACAGCCACATAATTGTGGATGATCCACATAATTGTGGATGATCAACGTCGAAAGGCTGATAAGATGAAAATAATTCTTAAAAGAATATACTAAATTTGATTATTGATTAAAAAATAAACGGTTGAGCTTCATTTATCTGGGGTTAATACGTGGAAAACAATCTAGTTAATCACATCTTTTTCTTCTTATTGGCTCTTGAAGTATTGTAAACATTTTGCCAATTGGTCTTTTCTAGATGGTTACCGTAATCAAATAATATTTAAAGCCATGGTCTGTTAACTAGATGGGTATTTTAGAGTATAAAGGTGAGGATATGGTTACTTGTTTTTAATGTCCTAAGTTGGGTTAACAAGGTGTAAAGGTATGGGTTAGAAAATGTTGTCACTATAACCCATAAGGACTGTCCTTTAAAAATGGCTCATAATTTTGTAATTTTAACAGGTTGTTGAATATGTGATTGTAGTGTTCTTGCCTATAAATAAATTGAATGTTAGAGTGGACATCAGCTGGAATGAATGATCATTGTTTTTGTTGCAATGATATGGTAATTAAAAATCTAATGACATGGCCATCTTACTGCCACACTAGTGTAAAGCATGGTTATAAAAAAACTTATATGGTGGAATATCCTGGATTGAAGTACAATAAAATACTTGGAGTTAGCAATTGAGGGTTGTTGTTCCTTTAAATAATGTTGAACTTGGGTTTTGGTTGTCAGAGTCCTCTTATCACGCACCATCCGTAAGGGGCATAATTGTTCTTCCTATGTATGTTGTACTTGATTGTGGTCAGCTTGCTTGTCGCTAAATGTTTGCGTTGTGCGCTTTTGCCTATGCTCGTATATTGTTGGGCGTTACTCGTCGTGTGCCTTTAGTCTTGTTGTGATGAACATCATCATTGCGTCTTGATTGGTCGTCGAGTGGCGACATAGAGTCAAGTGTGTTGTTACTTCTACATGTGCGCACACACCTTAAAAAGAAAAAAAAAAAAATTGCACCTGTTACTAGAGTTGTTGTCGTAGCGAGGAGGCACGTTTTATGGCGCTGCTCTGGTAAGCTCCGCACCTTAACTTTGAGAAGATTAAGGTCATCAGGTTCGTGTTGGGCCTTAACGGCAGCCTGTGTGCAAGATTTAAAGGTTTGATGCCTCAAACCTTGCACGATGTCGTCCTGAAGGCAGTCGAGCTTATGCGATCCTTGCGCTCAATGAAAAGGGAGTAGCAGAAGGTCTAGAACACCTTCCGGTGGTGAAGGAGTTTGCGGATGTATTTCCAGAGGAGTTGCCTAGGATGCCACTAGAAAGAGAATTGGAGTTTACTAGACCTGAAACCGGGGGCTGAACCGGTAGCGAGAACGCCTTATCGGATGTCAACCCCGTAGTTGCAAGAGTAAAAAATGAAGCTGAAGGAGTTGCTAGACTTGGGACTGATACATCCTAGTGTGTCACCATGGGGTGCACCCGTTATTTTCATTCGGAAGAAGGACGGATCGTGGAGGCTTTGCATTGACTATCGTCAACTAAACAAGGCTACGATCAAGAATCAATACTCTTACCAAGAATTGATGATCTGTTCGATCAGATGAAGGGTGCGATGGTGTTCTCTAAGATTGATTTGCGATCAGGGTACCACCAGTTACGGATCAAGGAGGATGACGTCCCTAAGACCGCTTATAAGACAAGATTTGGACTTTACAAATTTACAGTTTACCTTTTGGACTGACAAACGCCCCAGGGGTATTCATGAGTTTGATGAACGGGGTGTTCCGCGAGTACTTGGACAAGTTCGTCCAAGTATTCATTGAGGATATTTTGATCTACTCTCGGACGACGGAGGAGCATGACGAGCACTTGCGTCTGGTACTACAGTGTTTACGAGAACACAAATTATATGGGAAGTTGTCCAAATGTTCTTTTTATCAATCCAGGATTCACTACTTAGGGCATGTCATCTTCGGCGAAGGTATCGCCGTGGATCCAGCCAAGGTTGAGGCTATTATGGAATGGACTGTGCCGACGAATGTCACAAAAGTGCGTAGTTTTATGGGTTTAGAAGGATACTATCGATGGTTTGTCGAAGGATTTTCGAGGATAGAAAATCCGATCACGGAATTGCAGAAGAAAAACAAAAAGTTTGTTTGGATAGAAAAATGCGCAAAAGTGTTTAGGAGGCTTAAGGAGTTGTTGACAACAGCGCTGATACTAAAGGTCCCTAACATGGATGTAGACTTCTTGGTATGCACTGACGCATCCAAAGAAGGTTTAGGTGGAGTCCTGATGAAAGACGGACGAGTGATTTCTTACTTTCGAGGAAAATAAGAAGGCTCGAGGAAAACTACGCAACGCATGATTTGGAGTTATTAGCCTTTGTTTATGCCTTGAAATTCTGGAGACACTACCTGGTTGGACAAAAATTTGAATTAAAGACTGATCATTGTGGATTACAACACATTTTATGCAAAGCGACCTGAACGCGCGACAAGGGCGTTGGTCGGATTTGCTTAGCGAGTACGACTTCGAGATTACTTACATAAAGGGAACAGTGAACTGAGTGGCGGATGCTTTGAGTCGGAGGCCACGCATCTTTTCGGTGTTGCCTCTTCAAATGAATCTACGTGAGAAGATTCTCACTTTACAATGTGACGATGACTGGTACAAGGAAGTCGAGGATTTTATCTAACAAAATACTATGATGGTACCACAATTTGAGGGATATTCATTTGATAGCGAGGGTTTATTAAGGTTTAGAGGTCGGATCTACGTACCGCCAAACAAAGAGTTGAGGATGTTGATCCTAAGTGACGCTCATAGAGCCATTTACATGGCTCACCCAGGAGTCATGAAGATGAGGGCAGACCTTAAGCCCTTGTTCTTCTGGAAAGGAATGAAGGCCGACATAGTCAACTTTGTGGCTAGTTGTCTCGAGTGTCAGCAGGTAAAAGCTGAACATAGACACCCGGCAGGATTACTACAACCACATTCCATTCCAGAATCGAAATGGGAAGTCATTTCGATGGATTTTATTGTTGGATCGCCACTGACGGCAAGTAGACACAACTCGATTTTTGTAGTATTAGACACTCTGACAAAGAGTGCTCACTTTATTCCTATGCATACAACGTATCAGGCACCGGAAATAGTGAGAGTTTTCATCAGTGAGATTGTGAGGCTGCATGGCGTGCCTCAGAAGATTATATACGATCAAGGATCGGTGTTTACTGGACGATTTTGGACGAGTTTCCAAGAGGCCTTGGGAACCCAACTTAATTTTAGTACTGCGTATCACCCAGAGACTGACGGACAGATAGAACGCATGAACCAAACCTTTGAAGACATGTTTCACATGTACGTGATGGACCAACAAAAATGTTGGGAGGAATTCTTTCCTCTAGTAGAGTTCGCTTATAACAACAGTTACCAGAGCACCATTAAGATGGCGCCTTTTGAAGTTCTTTATGGGCGACTATGTCGGACGCCCTTGAGTTGGGATCGGCTTGAGGATAGGGTCCTGGTGGGACCAGAAGCGATCCAAGAAATGGAAGAGTAGATGCAAACCATAAGACAAAGGATAAAGGAAGCGCAGGATCAGTAGAAAAGTTATGCCGATGCGCACCGAGTCGACTGTAGTTACGAGGTCGGCGATCGAGTCTTCTTACGGGTTAAACCGCATAAGAGTTCAATCAAGTTTGGAAGGGAGCTAAAATATCTCCTAGGTTCGTGGGACCTTTTGAGATTGTGGAGAGAAAGAGGCCCGTGGCCTATCGACTAGCCTTGATAGATTCTTTGAGGAGTATGTATGATGTTTTTCATGTATCTGTTTGAGACATTATGTTAGTGATCCTACACACATGATTTACATGAGTTCCTTGTGTGTATCGGATGAGGGAGTGCTCACGGCTGAGCCAGTCCGCATTTTAGATTAGCGTGTTCGACAGTTACGATGTCGAACGGTAGATCAGGTCAAGGTCCAGTGGGACAGTTATAGTCCGCACTCTGCGACCTGGGAGGACGCATATGATATGCGCCAACGGTTTCCATTTTTGTTTATAGACTTATGATACTGTGGTACTTACGATATTATGGTACTTTTATTTCGGCATTTATACTGAGAAAATTCGGGACAAATTTTAGACCAAGAGGGGGTGTATGTAACATCCTGCTCTGGCGCACTGACAAAACTTATTCCTTGAGGACACTTGCTCGCAAGTGATCTGGATTTTTATGATGATGAACCACTTAACCTTGATGATGATGCATCATGATTGATGACAGGAGTTTTTACTATTACAGGTGCTATTGACTTAGTTTCATTGAGTGTGCAAGGTTTCGGACCTTAAGGATGCAGAGGCATCGGTGGAACTCCCTTGGACTCCGGCTTGAGTCAGGGAGTGGGCTATTTGAGTTGTTTCATTTACAGTGATATTGTTTTGTTTTGATGAGATGCTATTGATGTTATGATATGTTATTGACATGATCTGACATGATGGTTGATGATGCAAGATGACGATAGCTTGCCGACCAGACTCACATATGGAGTAAAGGGGCCACACACGAGTTCTAGAGAGATTGAGGGAGAGGTGTGATAGCAGCCCTGCCACAGCCTGTTAGCACTCCCGCCGTGGCTCGAACTGTAGGTTAACGATTACATAGTTCGAGAGGATCCACGATACCGTGAGGGCAGACTGCGACAGTCTCTCACGATGATTCTAAGGGGGGCGCAATAAGGCGGGGGCCTTATTCCTTAGAGCCCTTAGTCTCCCACAAGTTCACCTGGTGGAGTGTTGACTCCAGGGGTTATAGATTCTACCAATCTGTCAAGTCAGCGAGTAGCACCCTTGGAGCACGTAGTGCATCCTGAAGGGCACATCGCGCAAAGAATTGCAATTCAACGAGTGGCACCCTTGGAGAACGTGGTGCATTCTGAAGGGCACGTCACGCAATGAAATGCAAGTCAACGAGTGGCACCCTTGGAGCACGTGGTGCATCCTGAAGGGTACGTCGCGCAACAGAAGCGAACAAGGCGAGTGGCACCCTTGGAGCACGTAGTGCATCTTGAAGGGCACGTCGCATGGATGATGATGATGAGACAACTTAAATGACCCTAAGACCTTAACGCCTGATAAAATTCGTAAAACTACTCCCCTAATTAAATTGTCGCCCTGTTCAAATCAAAACCTAAATTAAAACATCTCTAAGTTAAATTTGACAAGCCCTAAGAAAAGATTCTACAAAAATGAACCTAGGGCGTAAACTAAAACCCTCCTAGGTGTTAATTAAAGTCTTATTAAAAGTAAAGGGGATAAAGTAATGAGGGAATTAATTTAAGTGAAACCCATGGCCTTTAAATGATAAGGAAGGAATAAAAATTATTAAAGTGGGGGAGTATTAAAAGATAGGAATTTTTAAATATATTGAAAAGATAAAAACTGCATTTATCTCTTGGGTTCAAAAATAGAAATAACAAGAGAGAATTAAATAATAAAATTAAAAAAATTAAGGAGTAATTTAAGGAGTAATTTAAGGAGTGATTAAGGAGTGATTAAGGAGTAAATTAAGGAGTAATTTATGGAGTGATTAAGGAGTAATTTAAGGAGAAATTTAAGGAGTGATTTTTGCGGAAGTAAGGGAATGGAGTCTTTTAAATATTAAAAAGAAATTAATTTTGGAGAAC
>ML782683.1:630566-648214 GCA_009831015.1 Picea engelmannii | reverse complement strand
TATATATATATATATATATATATATATATATATATATATATATATATATATATATATATATATATATATATATATTACTCTTTCAATTCCTAACTTGATTTTTCTTCATCCCCCAACATTTATTATAAAATAAATTTTTGTCTTGTTACCCACTTTAGACTCAGACTCAAATTTTTAAACTAGGCTTATAATTTTTAAGGAGATTTTATAATTAATAAAAATTACCAATTTAATAATTATTTTAAGTCCAAAAATGTCAAAACAAATTATTGTTTTCTAGGCACCTAGATTCATTGAATCACCTTTATTAAGAATCTTGATGTGCCCTTCACAACGCAGTCTGTGCTTCAAGGGTTCCACTCTCCTTTATTCAAGTTTGATTTATGCGGTGTGCCCTTCAATACGCACTACATGCTCCAAGGGTGCCACTCGCCTTTGACTGGTTTTGGTATTTTTCCAAACCTTGGAGTCAATAATCCATCATGCGACCTTGTGAGAGACTGAGGGACTCTAAGGAATAAGGACCCTACCTTATTGCATGCCCCTTAGAATCTTCGTGAGTGCTTGTCTCAGTATTCCCTCACAGAATCGTGGATCTCTCTAACTAGGTAATCGTTAACCTACAATTCAAACCATGACTAGAGTGATAGTAGGATGTGGCAGGTCTACTACCACACCTCTCCCTCATATATGGTTGTTGTGTATGGACTCTTTACTCCTTATGTGACTTTGATTAGAAATAAATCATCAACCTACATCCATCAACTAAACAATGTCATCAATCCATAATAATATCATAATATACTTGATCATATGTCATATATTCATAAATTGAAATACCTTAATCATATACAGTCCACTTCCTGACTCGATCCAGAGTCCAAGGAGGTCTGTTGATTCCATCGACATCCTCAGCCTATCAAGTGTCCTGCAAACTCATGGGAAACTTGTCAATATTATTTTTCAACACATAGAGATCAAATAACATAACATCATAATCATAAACATCATCATAATAATCCATAAGTGAATTGACAACCATATACTAAAACTGGATCACTTGCATGCAAGTGTCCTCAAAGAATAAGTCAAATTATGTGCATGCAAGAGAGGGATGTTACAAATTGTGAGAAGCCTACCCAAGTAGTGGGAGATGGATTGTGAATCTATGAACAATGCAACTAAGAATTTTAGAGTTCAATGTGTTCACATTAATCTAGCAAAACATAAATTTATTGTATTGATTCTTCAACAAGGTGTGAAAATTGGACAACTTAAGTTCTCATATATGGATATTTTTAAAAACATACATGATTCATTGCATCCAAATTTAAAATTGATGAATCAAGTCCCCTATTTAAAGGACATTCATTTAACATTTGACCAAACCATGATTAATGAAGATAACGATCAATTATTTATAAAGATACAATGATATGTATCTAGATCTAACTAAAAGAAAACTATCCTTGAATGCATGAAAAAATTACTAACTATAAAACATACCAATCTAGTGTTTGGTTTTTCATTAAGAATTAACTCCTTCCAATCATTGCGGAAAAATTTTCCATACTCCCATATATCTTCTATGGAGATGGAATCTATCTCATCTTTTCTATAAACAAAATTGGCTCGAGAATTGGCTTGAGCTCTCTAATGGTTTAAACCAACATCAAAGAAATAAAAAATTGATTATAAATTTTATTTGATTGCATTCATGGCCTCCTTTCTTATATTTTATGTAGCTCGCATCTCTGAATATGAAGAAAATTCTCATGTTGAGTGAGATACCAAAGGTAGTGGAGGCCTATGCAATATTGCATTTCGATAATCCCCTTTCCAATCATATGTCCATCATTTACCAGCCCCATAATATTTGGATGATAACCTGGTATAATTAGGGTGCATTCCCATGAAAAACTTTGTATAAAAAATTCTAGAAAAGTAATGTGTAACCTCATCATTCCAAGACAACTTCCCATATGCTTCCAAAAATCTATTATAAACATGTCTTGCAATGTTGGGGTGCTTAAAATAATACACCTTCAACATCTTTCTCTTTGGACCCTCCTTGAAATTCAACATAGAAATTGCATCTTCTTGTGAAACTCTACATTTTACTACTTCTCATTTATCAAGGCCCATCACCTCTGAATTTAGTCTTCTCGTCAAATATTTGAAGCTATTAGTCATTTGCCCAATCTTTTGATATGAATCCATAAAGTTGTGCAAAGAATGGAAAACAATCTCCAAGCTTTGTTTTCTCTCTCAAGGGAGATATAAGCACCTCAAATCATTTTGTAGACTACTTTTAAGACCCGAGTATTTCTCTCTCATGGGCTTGATGGCTCAGCCACACTAGATGAAACACTTAGGCCTGACATGGTTCCAGGGTCATTAAGAAAATAAAAAGGTTTAATAAAATGTTCCCTTACTTGGACAAGTATGAGTGCATCTATATTAGTCAAAGGAGGGTTTAAGTTGGGTGGAGGGATTTCATTTACCACTTCCACTTCAACAAGACCAGTCTCCTCAAACCAAATATGGGACTCTTTGAATTCGCGTTCACATATCTCTCATCGCTTGAGACATGGTTGTACCTTTGTGATTGTATCTAGTCCTCTTAATCGATGAGACCAACACGATGCATCAACTACATGAAAATAATATGTGAAAATCAAAATAGAATTCAACTTATGACTGACGTAGACTCAAAATAAAAAGCACATGCCTAAAAAATATAGTACAATTGGAAATAAAAATTATGGCTCAAAGGATATTTCAAAAACCAACCCTCTTAGGAAGATGAAGTCCCCACAACATTGGCTAGAAAAGTTACGAGGAGCAGTTTCGATGAACTATGTGTTACAACCATAACCAGTGAAAGTACCATTTATTAAGGTAGGCACCATCTAGGGTAACTAAGACCATGAAAAAATATCTGCCTTAGGTACTATAGGAACATGATTCATGTAGTCACCTATGTAGATACCTAGGAATGGTCACTAAGTCTACCACCTCGCAATCAATGATTGGGAAAACAATCACAGGTCCAACCACAAATAATGGAAGGGTGACTAAGCCTAAATAATTGAAGTAATTACCACATATATAGGTATGGAACCAATGAAAACTTTGTATACATATTAATTGATGCAATACAACAAAAACCAAAACAAGAAAAGAGGGGTAATCTCTCTATTTACCCTGATGTGACCTCATTCTTGGCTTTTGTGTTATAGGAGATTCTTGACACATAGGTTGCAAAATTGTATTTTAAACTATTTAATTACTTGTAGGTTTCATTTTGGTTCCCTTGGAGAGTTCAATCTCCAATCCTGTTTCGATTCCATAAGACTATCGAATGTTGGTTTGTTGGAAAGGAAAAGAGTCTAGTTAATTTTAGATCATGTAATATTTTCTTATGGATATTTTATGTCAAATGGAAATGGATGAAACTTTAATGGTGTTTATAAATATTTAACTAACCAAAGCAATGCAAAAAAATATTTTTCTTTGCAAACTTTTCAATGCAACCTCACAAACGCCAAGCAACCATGCGAGAAAAATCACAACCAAAATTTAACAAGATATTGAAAAAAAAACACTTTAACTAATGAAGTTTTTCCTTAATGATCAAAATATTTTATGCAAGCAATTTTTGTTTATTTTTCCAAATATGGTGCAAAAAAATCCTTAACCTAAAAAATAATGACAAATTGCAAATGGAAAACTATTAAGTCAACAAGAAAGGGTTGTGAGAAATTTGTAGTAATTTGTATAAGCACACTCCAATGTCTCTACAAGGATCTCAACCCATAACTCACTAGGAAGGTGGATCTAGTAATCAACACAATTCACAAGAGGGAAACCAACCAAATTCAATCGATATGGGACACTACTAGATATAATCATATATATTTGGTGCACTTCCCAACTTGAATGGATCACTAGAAAAAAACCAAATCTACACAAGCAATCCAAGAAAGCCACACAAACACACTTCAAACCTAGATTGAATACAAAAGGTGTGACAAAAGGACTCAACCAGAGACACTATCCAAGGGAATAGATCAATCATATATCTGTGAGATCAGACACCTCTATATTTGACCAAAGAAATCTAACAATATTGCAATTTTTAGGGCTTACATAGGTTGTCGTTGGTTAGATGACCTACAACAAGTGACTATTCATTGGTAACTAGTATTGCAACAAGCGAGAATGTTTTTTTGTCTCTGATAGTAGACAAGCGAAACAATGAAAAATGTGAGATATCTAATCTCTGAGGGATTACCAAGGAAGAAAATAACTAAATAAAAAACAAAAAATAGAGGATAATAGGAAAGGGAAACTAAACTAGAGAAGAATCAAATATTATTCCCCAATGGAGTCATTAGTTCTATTACAAATAAAATATCACCAACATATTTACAATTTCTTCGTAGGATATGCATATTGATCCTAAGCATATAATGGGATATACTTGTATGGATTTCCTTATAAACATGCAATAGGATTCACAATTACACAAGGAAATGAAAGAGAGACAAACCTTATTCTGAAGGTTGTCCTTTGTATGTCATGGCTGCTACAATCCTAAAGTTTTGGATTTGGTTCCTACAACCTACTTCCCACTTCCTACACACAATATACAAAACGATACCATTATATTTCTTTTCCCAGTGTTAGAATCCTAGATATAGTTTGGATATAACCTGATCTATGATGAAATAAACTAAATTTGAACATCTTTAAATGGAATAAAAATATTCATAGGGGAAAACCAATGATCTATTAATTGGATTGAAAGAAGTACATCAATTCAATTTCCTCAAGTTGTTGATGTACTTCTTCTTTTCCCTTGCTCCTTTCTCCTCCTTAGCTCTTCAACCAAGCTAGGAAATCTCATTGCAACCAATGTAGATGGAGAAGCACCTCTAAATTTTGGTATCATATATTTATAAATGATTCTTCCCTCCCATTCTATACAATAAAAATCCTTTTATAGATTCTTAGAAGAGGCATGGGAGAGATTCTATATATTCTAGAGACTAATGGAGACTCAAACGTAGTGAGTTCCAAGGCTCATTCCATGAAGAATGAACTCATCCATCACTCATCTCTTAGAAAATTTGTGAATATAGAATATTATAGGGGGTGTTTCTTTTTTTGAACTAATGACAAGTGACATGTAGTTGGTTGTTGCATCGATGACCAGTGACACACTTCAAAAACTATCTAAATCTTGAGTTGAAGGTTTTGTTTTAGTTTATATCTTTTTTTTGTTCCTTTTGACAATGTAGGGTGAAAATTAAGGATACAAAAAAAGTGCGGATGGGGGGATGTGGGTCAACATAAGGGAGGAAACAACTAGTTGGTGCTGGACCAAGTTTTGAGGAAACGTTGGTCAGGTTTGGACCACTTTTTGGACTTCAACACATTGTTCAAGGAAGGAGCACCCAGGAAAAGATAAGATCATGGATCTCACTTATTTTGTGGGCCATGTTGATCCAGTAAGGAGTTTTATAGGGTTTTTGTAATGGGTTATGGGATGTCGGACCATGGGGTTTACCCATGATTAGGTGTTATTGTAAGAGATTGAAAAAGTATAAATAAGTAAGAATGTACTGTAGAAGGGGAGTCATAATCCTTTAGAGATAAGTGAAAGTAATGTGATTATCTTTGTGTGATAAGGCTTGGTGCTTGATAGGGAGTTGGCTCTGTCCCTTGAACTAGTTTGGAAGGAGGATTTGGTGCTCAACGCACAGATCTACTATCCTATATGAAGCTCAACTATGTGGCTTAGTGCACAGGAGTAACAAAATGTAAGAGATCGATGAATAATAAAGAAGACGAAGTAGTTGGTGGAAGTAGCCCCACACTAGGGTGAACCAAGTATATCTTGTGTCTTTATTTTTCTTTGTGTTGTGTTGTTTATGTTATGAATTTTCTTAGTTCTTTGATTATTATGTATGATAGATAGATCTTTTTATGCTCAATGCTTTACTTATAAATGAATGTTAGATATAACTCAGTGCTATGTGCTAAGTGGTACAAGTGCTTAATATTTATTGTCACTGCACTGATATATCTTTGGGTATGTTCTACAATGTTCCTAAGATTAGGAATCTAATGCATGGCATCTTCTAAGTGTTAATAAAATACCCTGCGAAGTGTTATTATCGCAAATCTGTGTCGCAGCTTGGTTATAGACACCTACGTCCTATAAACCCCTCTTCTTCTACCATGGGTGAGACCTCGACTTCTTCGCAGGTGTTTTTGAAAGGGATGGTAGCCGGGGTTTTGTTGGTGCGTTGTTAAGCGTTGAACCTTGGGTCTTCCCCTATCCCAACAAATGGTTCTGTTTCCAGGACCTGAAACTGTGATTGTTGGGAACTAAAGAAAAGGAAAAGAGAAAATCTATGCATATATCTGTTGCTGAAGTGCACAATACTCTACCTGACTTGCGAAAATTTGTGCTAAGAAAGAAATTTGATCTGAAGAAAAGAGGTAATATCTTAAAATAGGTAAATCTTTGTGCTTTGATAAGAGAAAGATAAGTGAATTTTTTTTTGAAAATCATGAATTTAATTATGTTTAACAGATTTTGTTCTAGTATGAAGGCTAGGGAAAAGTTGAAAGAAATAGTTGATCTGAGTAAAGTTAATAGAAATGAAGAAAGATATGTTATTCCTATGCATAGAAATAATTTTTGGACTAATAAGTGGATGCAGGAACCTAGATTTTTTTTTTTGCAGAGTGCAGGTTGAACACTGTGATCCTAGTGCGCAGTACAAAAGAAGTTGGGGAACGTTTAAAAGGAAAAGAGGACTAAAATTGTGCTATAATTGTAGAATACTGGGACATTTTGCTAAGGAATGCGCTGGCACAGGTCCTATTATTTTTTGTTGTAAGATTATTGGTCATGAGGTTGAGGATTGTCCCAATATGATTGCTAAAGTTGAAGGAATGAACATGAGAGAATAAAATTATAAAGGAAGTCAAGAGACTAAGGGTATGTTAGAGAATAATAAAGAGAAAGAATCAGAGAAAGTTCATACTACGTTATTACAGTTGAAAGAAATGATGGATTCTCACAAACATGTTAGTTTACCATATATTTTGAAAGTAAAACAACACATAAGTGCAGGAATAGAAGAATTTGACATAGACTGTGTCTTGGATGATGAATCACAAGTGAATATTATGAAATAAGACACTTGGGAAACTTTGGGAAAGTCCATTGTGGTACCTGCATTGGGAAGGATAGGATTGTTTAAGGGAAATATAATAACCTTATGTGGAAGAGGTACTAATGTACCTATTATTATTCATGTAACATCGACTGAAGAGGAATTTGAAATCATTAAGTTTGTTGAGAACAACACCCCTTTCCCACTTTTGTTAGATAAGACTTCGATTGAGAAGGATTAGATCAGAAGGAACAAAGAGGAAGAAGCTACAGAAAAGAAGTGTTAAAATCCAACTGTCATGCTATCATGGTGGATACATTAGCTCAATCGATGGATTACTATGGATCTAACACTCATCCACCAGATTATGAGCTTAAGAATGAAGGGACCTGACCCTCAACAATTTTATATAGAAAAGGCCTCTGACCGCTCCGTGGCACAATGCATCAAGGAAGCGTATGACGAAATCGAAAAAGGAAACCGAGATTATAAGGTAGCCTATATATAGGATGGCACAGTAAACCTCGCTTACCAACTCATAGCTGGAAATCTCGTAAGCAAGAACTTCCCCACATAGGTCACCGAGTTCATGGTGGACCTTGCAAGAAAATGCATGAAGGGCATGCAGATGAACTGGGTGAGCTACCTCATCAATGAACTAGAGAAAGATTTTCACGAAGCCCAGGATTTGGGATATGAATTCCACTATAGCTGATTGATCATTTTGATCGCATTTTTCACTTAGAAAATGCATGAGAGGGGGGAGGGGGGGCAATAATAGAAGAAGTGTATTATAATAATACATTTTTTCTATTATTACCCCCCCCTTCCACCCTCAGGGGGCATTAATAGAGAAAGTGGATTATAATAATACAATTTTTCTAATAATGCCCCCCAAGGGTGGGGGGGGGGATTAATAGAAAATGTGTATTATAATTATAATACACTTTTTCTATTAATTCCTCCTGAGGGTTGGAGGGGGGGAATTAATAGAAAAAGTGTATTATAATAATACACTTTTTCTATTAATTCCACATGAGGTTGGGAAGGGGGGGCATTAATAGCAAAAGTGTATTATTATAATACACTTTTTCTATTAATTACCCACCACCCTCCCAGGCAGGGTGGGGCATTAATAGAAAAAATGTATTATAATAATACACTTTTTCTATTAATGACCCTTAGTGGGAGGGTGGGAGAATTAATAGAAAAAGTGTATTATGAGGGTATAGAGGGTGGGCGGGGTAATTAATACACTTTTTCTATTAATTCCCCCTAGTGGCAGGGTGGGAGCATTAATAAAAAAAGTGTATTATGAGGGTATAGAGAGTGGGAGTGTAATGACCATAGTTGGATAAATGTTTAAGAAATTATAAAGTAAAACTAATTAGGGGATTAATTGTGTTAACAAGGTATTAATTAAACAAATATGATTTAATGATATTAATTAAGTGAGTTATTAATTAATTAAAGGATATAATTGTGATTAATTAATTAATAATTTAACTACAAACTACATTTAAAAACTTGCGTAATGGATTTAATAGATTAATGGTATATGATATAAAATGGTTCCATATACAACAAGGGATAACCTATGAATCCCGAGAAGATAAAAGCATTAACGGGAAAGGATAAGGGTAATAAATGGGTTAGGTAGGGAGTAAATGGAGGGGGAAGAGTCAGTGAAGGAGGGATAAGGAAGGGAGGAGTTGGAGGGGAGAGGATTCCACAGGATGTTGGGGATGAATTTTGGGAGCTCTGGATTTGTAGAGAGGTGAAGTTATGGAGTAGGATTTTATTAGTGCATCGGAGTTGCTGGGGGTTTTGGGCACGGGGGCAAGGATATTCGTTGATATCCTGGAGCTAGGGAGCTACCTAGTTGGCAGGGAGGAATGGTTTTGGGCAGTGTTCATAAGCGATCGAGGAGGCAAGCTGCAGACAAAAGGAGGGATAATAACATCAGGTTCAGGTATTTATTTAAAATTTATGCACTGTTTTTCATTATGATTAATTAATTTTATTATTATTGATATATTGATTATGAATCTGCTAAACGAAGGTAACTCTTAAATTTTTCTGCTATGTTTAAATTAAATGGTTGTTTATTTAATCTGGCTCTTACATTTGGTATCAGAGCCCTGGTTCAAAATCTGGAAGGGCCTACCTACCCACCTGGAATTTTAAACAAACCCCACCCAAAAAATTAAATACCTTGAAACTCTCTAAAATTAGATATAAATCTCAGCTCCAAGCTCCAGCTCCACCTGACCTACAAGACAAAAACACAATTTTTTTTATTATTTCATTATATATATATATATATATATATATATATATATATATATATAATGCCTAATTGAAATTATTATAATTTTTTTTACATATTGAAAGTAACAAACAATAAAAGAAAAATAAGTTTTAGCGCTTGAACTCTGTTGTCAATTTCAATCTGATTTCCATTATTTATATTTAAATCTAGTTTTGGGCAGAGCGAATTTATATATTTTATTTTATAAATTCCATAAACTATAACTAATAAATCGACTATACTATAAATAAATAAATAAAATTATACTACTATACTAATAAATCGACTGTACTACATTGAAGTAGAGTAGTTTTACCTATTGGCCATAGGTTTATAGATCCAAGGATAAAAACACCAGTTGATCCTCCACATAATACAGACCTCCACCGCCACTAATGATCCTCAACAACAAGCTGGAAGTAAGTCAACGTAATTGTAATAAATGTTGTTACAAATTGCTTTCGCTTGTCATATTTAGAAATATGGTCACTGTGTCTCAAAAAATGGATCTGGCTGTGACAAAATAGCCCCAAAATAAAATTCAACAATATACTTCAAAGTTCACAATAATACAATGAAAATCCACGGCCTTGAAAGCACAAGTTTTACAAATAAACAAAACATAAAACAAATTCATTTTTCCACCACAATTCGTCTACCATAAATAACAATAATACCCTACCGCTACATTACATGAATTTCCAAAGCCTAAAATACAAAAGAAAAAAAAAACACTCCCATACCATTATAGAAATTATCTGTGAAAAAAAAATAGTGTTTCAAAACCCTGTAGTTGTGCTTTAGAAAAATACACGATTCAGAGCTCAAATCTTTCGCAATAAGAAATAATTTTCATTCCAGAAGGGCGCAAACATGTAGAACACTTACTTGATCACAGTCTAGGTTTGAGGCGTGGTTGGCATAATAACCAACAATCTCAATGCTCAGAATCTACACCAAGTCAGCGCTAAAGCGCCAAGGCAACAAGGAGATCCAACGAACGCACGAATCTTCATAACAACCACAAGCTACCAATGCGTCACCGCCATGGGACGTGAATATTCTAAGAATTGAACTCAGGACCTCTCACACCCTAAGTGAGAATCAACACCGAGAATAAACACCACTTCATAAACCAACAAAAAACACACAAGCCAGTGCCAACAAACACAAAAGCTAGCCCCAAGAATCGCACTTCGTTTAGTTGTGGTAAACTAACATCATGCATACATTTTGACCACGAAACTTCAAATCTCTAAAATGGGCAGCATATAGAAAACATGCAGATCAGTGCCCAAATTAAAAATCTTTTGAAAGTAACCATACCTCATGAGAGATAACTGTGGCAATCTCTGCATCAGACGGAAATGCATTCAGCAATCCAGTGAAAACCATTATTTCCCTACCGGATAGGCAAAATGCATGGAAAATTGGATCATCTACCACCAGAATTTCCCAATTAAATGCCTTCAAGTGCTGAGTTGATGCCTTGTGCCCACACTCTTTTCTAGACTTACAACTATTCTTCTTTATATTCGTTATCTTCTCATAAAACATGTTTAAAAAGAAGGCAACACATATAGTAATGTGTATAATATCTTCGTCACTGAAATTGGGTTGCAAGTTAGCGCCAGTACAGTAAGTTTCAAAACAAAATATGCTTCTACAGCTCCAGTGCACACAACTGAGAGAAAGAAAATTAAAATGCAATTCAAAAAAAAATTAAAATACAGTAATTGAGTAGCTCGTTCTGAATACTTACAGCAATTGCTATCAAAGGAAGGTGGCCTGCATGGTTGCATTTTTCAAGTTTTGACATAAAACGCTTACTCTCTGGTATCTTCTTTGGTGTCACATACAAAACCTTAAGCTCCCCTCACCCTTTTCAAGAGCCTTATAGATTGACTTCTCATTTTCTATTGAGGTCGTTGAGGTCAACATGCCTGCTGGAATTTATAGAGTAGTAAGCCCCATCACCATCACTTGATCGAATATCATTAGCCTGCTAAAGCGGGCCTAGTTTCACCATGGTTGGTGACCAAAACATCTACCAGAAGCGTGAGGATCGCCACAGCCATGGCCTGCTTTCCAAGACCCTTGTGATTTCAACTCATGAACAACAACCTTGGCAAACTAAGAAAATGAAGGAGGCAAAGTGAGCAAAGAGGCGATCTTAGGTTTAGGTAATGAGAGCCGGAGGCCAGGCACATGGGCCTCATGCGAGGACCCACGAGGCCGATTCATGAGTAACTTTTTATTATTATTTTATTCTTCTTGTTGTTTGTTGTTTATTTTTCTTATTATTATTTTAATTGTAATAAATTAAATGTTTTAATTTTTTTTTTTACTTATTTTAATTAAAATTATTTAAAAAAAGAAAAAGGGCTTTTAAAAAAAAATTATTTTATTCAAATTTTAAATTAAATTAAGTTAAATTAATTAAATTAAGTTAAGTTAAAATTAATTAAATAAAAATTTAATAAATTAAATTACATTAAAAAAATAAATTAAATTAATTGGGTATTTTGATTTTTTTTTATATGTAAAACAAAAGAAAAAATTATGGAGTTCGCGAGGATCAAACTCCAGACCTCCTTCCACTGTGAAAGCTTTAACAAAGTCCACCTTGCCAATGCGCCATACCATATGCCTTTAAAAAAAAGGGTGTATGTGCGTTGATTAAGGCGATTGAAGCTTAGGATTAAGGTTAGTCTAGATTATTAGTTTTAATAAACCAACACAGCAGCAAAGTGGCTAGCGGTTGTTTAACACCGAAACGTACATAGCGCTGGTGAATGCTAAAACGGGGCTGGAAGTTGGGGATAATTGTTTAGATGTCATGGGTCTAATCCTATTTAATCATTTAAACATGGTAGTTATATAACCTTACAGCAAATTCTTTTTTTTTATGTGATTAGGTAAATGTTAAAAAGTAAACATGTTAACGGATGCTGTGATAAATGCAAGAAAGTTATGAATGATAAATGTGACCCATTGATTTTGGAGGACGACTAAGAATATGCCAGCATATTCAATGTGTAGCCATTAGATCAGGGTTTAAGGTTAAATAAGATTAAAATATCATTAATTGTGCCCATTGTCAATAGGTGTACGCAAATTGGCATAAATTAATAAACATAAGGTCAGAGGTCACTTTAATCAAGTGGTAAGTGAAAAGTTAAAAGGGCTTAGACTATGACAAGTAGGAAGGAGGTGGCATATGCACTAGGAGAGTAAGTATAGGAAGTGGCGAGTGAGGTGCAAGGCTAGCATAACTACAGGGCAAGGGAACCAATAGTCCTTTTCGTAGGGGTGAAGAAACTAAGCTTAGATGCTTAAAACTAACCCTAACCTAGCCAATCCCCTAATGGAGTAATGTTTGTTTACAGAAAAGTAAAGAAAACTTACGCCTAACCCTGTTTCTAGTTTGAGTAGCACCAATTTGAAACATCCTAGAACTCACCCTCACAACTTTGGTGGATGCAGGTCAAAGCATACAGGATGGTCAAGACTTAAGGGAGTTGAGGCAGGGAAGCATCATCATAAGCACTGCCAACACTGCCAGTGCCACCACCACCATCGCTCAAACTAGCCCTCATACTGTGTTCGTTGGAAGCCATCAACGAGACTTTAAAAGGGCGACAACCGGTAGGGACTGAAGTGGAACCCCCACCGTCTGGAATGGGTAATCTAGAAGCATCAAGGGATTTAGGGGGAGGACCTCCACTTGAAGACATCACGTAGGAATTGCAGAAGATCAAACTTCTAGAGTCTGCCCGGGGTCATGCCAGTGAATGCGCGGAAGCATTGTTGGAAGGAATGACAAGGTGTTTTGCCTTAACGAACTATGCATCCAATTCAAAGGAAAAGATCACCATTTTCCAATTAAGAGATAGTGCTTTGAACTGGTGGGGCAACCTGGAAGGACAACTGCACCTTACCCCAGACACAGTATCTTGGGAACTTTTCGAGGAGAGGTTCAGGAGGAAATATCTACTGATGTACTACGAGGAACAACAGGTTGGGGCATTTCATGTCTTATTACAGGGAAACAAAATGGTAGAAGAATATGAGAACGGGTTTATGGAACTAGTTAAATATGTGTTGTATATGGATAATGACCAACGACAGGCAGAGTGCTATATCTATGGATTGAACCCTAGGATAAGAGCTATGGTGCAGATGTGGAAATCGTCTTCAGTGGAAGAGGTGGTGGAAAATGCGCATTATACGGAAGAACATATGAACTTGACTGGGGGTACAAGACCGACATTTCCGCATCGCCTGGGGTTCGTAGGAAAGGCCCTGAGGACATTTCCTAGGGGAGGGGGATCAAGGCCACCACCATATGGTAACATAATCGCACCAAGGACAATAGCTGTAGGGATTTCAATGGCAGTGAGTGCAACATCTCATTCATCACCAACAGTGCAGACATGACCACGACCATCTCAGGGAACAGTGAGTAGGGGCAGGGGTTCTAGAAGAAGGAACTCATTTTAGAGACAAACACATAACAATGCACAGGTTCAATCTCGTGTTACCTGTTGGGGGTGCAGGGGACCCCATTACCAGTGCGACTACCCAGAGTTACAATCAAGGTTCATGCATAGAGAAGGAAAGGCACTGATGGGAAGAGCAAGTAGCAGCCACCATATTTACGCAGCAGTTAATAACCGCCAGGCCGAACATCAATCCACAGTGGTGGAGTCATCAGGTATGCTAAATCATATCAATGTTAAGATTTTGTTTGATTCTGGTGTGACAGATAGTTTCATTTCACCATCTGCATTAGAAAAGTGTAGGTTGGCAGCCTACGAGCATGATGACTTTAAACAAGTTGAGATGGCTTCGGGGAAAAAACAAGTGGTAGGACCTAGTGTTGATAATTGTATAGTAGACCTGGGAGTGTGTACTACCAGGTTGAAGGTATACGTCACTGCTCTTGGGGCATATGACCTAATCATCGGAATGGATTGGTTAGCAACTCATCGAGATTTGGTAGATT
The DNA here is from genome assembly GCA_009831015.1 of Picea engelmannii. Lineage (NCBI taxonomy): Eukaryota > Viridiplantae > Streptophyta > Pinopsida > Pinales > Pinaceae > Picea > Picea engelmannii. The sequence continues at coordinate 633,699 of ML782683.1, read as the reverse complement.
GTTTCGCAAAGAGGGTGCTTTGTGTCGATGATGAAGGAAGACCAATAGAGATCCAGGGTGTACAGAGAAAAGTGTCGTTACGCTTTATATCCACTATTAAGGTTAAGCGATGCTTGAGACAAGGGTGTCAACTTTATGTAGTGGAAGTAGTGAATGAAAGGAAGGGACCCTCATTGGATCAGTACCCGGTATTGTCAGAATTTCAAGATGTTTTTCTGAATGAGTTACCAGGGTTACCTCCTGAGAGGGTGCTTGATTTTACTATTGAGATAAAACCTGTTTCAGAACCAATCTCCAAGACTCTGTATCGGATGACAGCACCAGAACTTTGTGAGTTGCAAATGCAGTTGAAGGAGTTATTGGACTTAGGGCTAATAAGGCCTAGTGTCTCACCTTGGGGCACACTGGTAATTTTTGTAAAGAAGAAGGATGGATCCTTACGACTGTGTATAGACTATAGGGACTTGAACCATGCTACAGTGAAGAATAGGTACCCGATGCTGTGAATAGATGACCTCTTTGATCAGATTAAAGGAGCAGCGGTATTCTCAAAGATCGATTTATGATCAGGGTATCATCAGTTAAGGATTAAGGAAGGTGATATCTCAAAAAATGCCTTTCAAACTCGGTTTGGAAATTACTATCTTGTTTTAGTACCTTTTGGATTGACCAATGTGACAATGGTATTCATGAGCCTCATGAACAACATATTTCGGAAGTACTTAGACCATTTTGTACAAGTCTTTTTAGATGACATCCTCATCTATTCAAAGAATGAAAGAGAACATGAGGAACACTTGTGAATAGTGTTGTCCTGCCTAAGAGAGAACAAATTGTATGGGAATCTGTCGAAGTGTTCCTTCTTCCAGAAAGAGATCCACTATTTAGGTCATATCATTTTCGGCGAAGGAATCTCTGTGGACCCAGAAAAGGTAAAGTCCATTATGGAGTGGCCAGTGCCAAAAAAAGACCACGAGGTGAGAGGCTTCATGGGACTAGCGCATTATTACCGAAGATTTGTGGAAGGATTCTCAAAAATAGTGAAACCCATCAGCACTTTGCAACACAAGGGGGTCAGGCATGAATGGACAGAAGAATGTGATAGTGCATTCATTGAGCTTAAGAGGTTACTAACTAGTGCGCCAATTCTATGAGTGTCGTATATGGAAAAGGACTTCACGGTCTTCATGGATGCCTCGAAGCAAGGGTTGGGGGCTGTGCTAATGCAGGATGGAGGAGTGATAGCTTATGCATCAAGGAAGTTGAAGAAGCATGAAGAGTTATACACAAATCATGATTTAGAGTTGGAAGCTGTAATGCTAGCTCTGAAACTTTAGAGGCACTATCTTGTTGGGCGAAACTTTGAGCTCAAAATGGACCATCAAAGTTTAAAACATCTCTTCACCCAAAGAGATCTGAATACCGGGCAAAGGTGATGGAGTGAGTTTATGAGTGAGTACGATTTTGGTATTTTGTACATCAAGGGAAAGGAAAATGTGGTCGCAGATGCCTTGAGTAGGAGACCACGTATCTTCTCCTTGGTAACCTTAAAGGTCCATCTAAGGGAACATGTGTTGACACAACTCCCAGGAGATAGTTGGTATTTAAAGGTTACTTCAAACCTCTAGAGTGGGAGGTAGTTAGACCCAAAGTATGAAGGATATAGTATAGAAATAGATGGACCATTAAGATATCGAGGAAGCATGTGCATCCCAGAGAATGGGGATATTTGAAGCATCATACTGAAGGAAACCCATAGAGCACTTTATTGTGCGCATCCAGGTGTGAAGAATATGTATGTAGATATGAGGAAGCTCTTCTTTTGGGTAGGCACGAAGCGCGATGTAGTCCATTTCGTCACCAAATGCCTAGAATGTCAACAAATGAACGCCGACCACCATCACTCGGCAGGCCTCCTACAACCACATGATGTTCCTATGTCCAAGTGGGAAGTCATCTCTATGGATTTTGTTATGGGGTTGCCGGTCACATCTCATAGAAACAATGCCATTCTTGTGATAGTGGATAAGTTAACCAAGAGTACTCATTTTATTCTAGTTAGAGACACCTACGATGTCACTGATGTAGCACGTGTGTTTGTAAGCGAGGTTATTTGTTTGCACGGGATACCTAAGAAGATCATTTCAGATAGGGACTCCAGATTCACTTCTAGGTTTTGGACAAGTTTACAGTCAGCGTTGGGAACTCAGTTGAACTTAAGCACAGCTTATCATCCTGAAACAGATGGGCAGACTGAGAGAGTAAATCAAGTCATGGAAGACATGCTTAGGTTGTATGTAATGGATAATCAGACCCAATGGGAGAAGTACCTACCTTTGGCATAGTTTTCCTACAATAACAGTTATCATAGTTCCATTGGAATGCCACCCTACGAAGATTTGTACGGGAGACCATGCAGAACGCCATTGAGTTGGGATAGACTAGAAGACCAAGTAACAGTTGGGCCAGAATTGATTCAAGAGATGGAGGAACAGGTGATTCAGATTAGGCAGAGACTAAAGGAAGCACAGGATAGGCAGAAAATCTATGCAGATGCACACAAGACCGACCGAAGTTATGAAGTGGGAGACCAAGTTTTCATTCGTATCAGGCCTAATCAGAGTACCATATGGTTCGGAAAGGGGACAAAATTGTCACCTCGGTTTATAGGACCATTCAGGATCCAAGAGAAAATTGGACCCATTGCCTATCATCTCGTACTGCCACCCCACTTTCATAAAACTCATAATGTATTTCATGTATCTATTTTACATCATTATGTTGTTGATGAGTCACATAAACTAAATTGGAAGGAATTGCAGGTATCGGATGTGGGAACCCTCACGGTAGATATGTTATGCATATTGGACCGTAGAGCCTGATAGCTCAGGAACCACCTGGTAGACCAAGTTAAGGTCCAGTGGGACAAGTATAGTCTAGGATCTTCTACTTGGGAAGATGCCATGACACTACGGCGAGACTATCCCTCGCTATTTTGACCACCTCGAGAACATGTTTCTCGAAGGTGGGGTGTATGTAACACCACCTTTTGACTTAGACAACCAGGATTACCTGAGGCCTATATACTTTATTTTATAGTCACAGTGAAACTATTAAGTGATACACTTAAACT
>ML782683.1:590401-605966 GCA_009831015.1 Picea engelmannii | reverse complement strand
TATATATATATATATATATATATATATATATATATATATATATATATATTATACTCCATCTCTTTAATTAACTTTATTACTATTGGTTCAATCTAAGTTTATGTATGAGTTTTAAGGAAATAGTTTAGTCCCTTAAGCATTCAATTTATTCACTGATGGTTATGCGTTTTGTCAATCAAAACTATGGCTTTTGGTATTCGTTTATTTATGAATGGGTTTAGATTTTTGAAAAACTATTGCGTTCATAAGGGAGTTATGCTTTCAATATGTTAAAGAACTCTCATTGCAGGTTGTGTTTAAAGAAGGAGAGGCCGTCAATGAAATTTATTGTCTGAGTTAACTAAAACATATCCGTTGATATATTGGTTGTAGTTGGATGAAGTTAATGCTAAAAATCAAGAACTAGAGCTCAAGTACGTTCTAAAAATTGTATTTTCCTTGCACTGCATTGAGGTGTGAACTCTAGCCTAAAATTTCCTAAAGATGTTTTGCTTAATTATTTTAATGGTTATTAGGGTTAATTGTTATTACTAAAGATATTTGGGTATAGGATTAGGTCAAGATTCATAGGAGTTATTTCATTTAGAATTAGGGTTAGGCTCTTTTTAGAGTTAGAGTTAGGGCCTTTTTCCTTAAGGTTAAATGAATTTTTTTTTTCTTAGAGAAGTTTTTTTTTTATTTAGGTTTATATTTTGAACTGGTCGACTATTTGTTTGGGGGTGTCGTTTTAAGACTTTATTTAGGAGTTATTTTCTTAGGGCTATTTAGGTTTGTTTCCTTCATCCACATCAATGCGACGTACCCTTCAGGATGCACCATGTGCTCCAAGGGTGCCACTCACCTTGTTTGTTTCCTTTGCGCGACGTGCCCTTCAAGATGCACCATGTGCTCCAAGGGTGCCACTCGCTCCTTTTGGTTCTTTTGTGCAACGTGCCCTTCAGGATGCACCACGTGCTCCAAGGGTGCCACTCGCCAACTGGACTGATTGGTAGACATATATAACCCCTGGAGTCAACACTCCGCCAGGTGAACTTGTGGGAGACTAAGGGTTCTAAGGAATAAGGTCTCCACCTTATTGCACGCCCCTTAGAATCATCGTGAGAGACTGTCGTAGTTTGCCTTCACGACATCATGAATCCTCTCAAACTAGGTAATCGTTAACCTATAGTTCGAGCCACGGCGGGAGTGCTGGTAGGCGGTGGTAGGGTTGTTGTCAACCCCTCTCCCTCAACCTCTCTGGAAATTGTGTGTGGCCCCTTTAATCCATATGTGAGTCTGATCAGCAAGTTATCGTTAGCCTGCATCATCAACAATCATGTTATAAATGTCAACATCACATCATCGAATCAAATAAAATATCACAGTAAATAAATCAACCCAAAAGCACACTCCCTGACTCAATCCAGAGTCCAAGGGGTTCCACCGATGCCTCTGCATCCTCCAGGTCAAAAACCCTGCACACTCAATAAACTGAGTCAATAGATCCTGTCTACATCAAATAGTAAAACATCATGTCGTCTGTAAATCGCATCATAAGTATAAATGGTTTAACATCACAAAAGTCCAGATCACTTGCGCGCAAGTGTCCTCAAAAAATAAGTTTTCTCAGTGCACCAGAGTGGGATGTTACATTCGACCATTTAATTTATAATTTTTTTTTATTTTACATTTGTCACAATCAAAGAATTTAGTTGGGAAAATCAAATCTTTTCCCAACAATAAAAAATAATTTATTACGACAATCAAATTCCAAATTCAGATTTTCCATCAATGGAAAATAATTTCCAAATCTAAATTTTCCAAAAAAGAAAGTTTATTCTCAACTACACTTAGAATTTAAGAATTAGTTATTTTTGGGGATATTACATCCTCTCCCCCTTAAGTACAACACTTTCCTAAGTGTCTATTCCTCTCTCGAAATAGGGTTGGATAAGATTTCTGCAAATCTTCCTCCAATTCCCAAGTGGCCTCCTCGGGACTAAAGTGCTTCCATTTCACTTTTACCTGGGTGAAGGCTATGTTTTGTAGTATTGTTTCTTTCCTGCACATAATGCGCAGATGTTCCACTTGGAACTCACCTTTTGGTTCCACCTGCACCATTTTCCAATCAATGATGTGAGTAGGATCATGAATATACTTTTTCAATAAGAAAACATTATAAACTTTTGAATTTGTAGGAAGTGCAAGTTGATATTCCACAGGACCAATTCAAGCTAAGATATCGAAGGGGCCACAAAACCTGGGTGCCAAATTTGAACAATTTCCTAGCTTTAGTGAGATTGTCCTTGTTTTTACTTTTAAGTATACATGGTCCCCAACTTGAAATTCTTGGTGTCTCCTTTTCAAATCTGTGTATCTTTTCTGTCTATCTTATGCCTCCTTTAAATTATGTTGTACCTTTCATACAATTTTCTCCATTTCTTGGAGTATTTTTGGTCCCATCGTAAGTCTGTCAATTGGATTATCCCAACTAATCAAAGTTGTACATTTTATTCCATAGAATGATTCGAAGGGACTCATCTTAGGTAACATATGATAGCCATTATTGTATGCAAATTCCACTAAGTGTAGTTATTCCTCCCACTTAGTTGATTTTGTTCTTACGTACATTTGTAACATTTCTTCTATGATCTGACTCATTTGTTTGGTTTTCCCATACATTTGTGGATGGTAGCTTGTGCTTCAATTTAGGTTAGTATCCAACCTTGAAAACAATTCCTTCCAAAATGCTGATGTAAATTTGACATCTATATTTGAAATCGCCATTTTAGGAATTCCATGTAATATAAATATTTTCTTCATAAATATTTTGGCGATATTAATTTCTTTATAAGTAGATTTCATAGGTATAAAATGTGTAGACTTGGTAGTTTATCAATCACTACCATAATCGAGTAATTTTTCTTTTGAGTTTTAGGCAAACCTATGATGAAGTATAGTGAGATAATATCCCACTTCCTATAACAGCCCACTCCTGCGCACTGAGAAAACTTATTCTTTGAGGACACTTGCTTGCAAGTGATCCAGACTATTATGATATTAAAACATTTGTCCTTGATTATGATGCGTTATGATAGATGACATTATGTTTTACTACATTGACATAGACAGGTGCTATTGACTCGGTTTTAGTGAGTGTGCAGGGTTTTGGACCTTGAGGATGTAGAGGCATCGACGAAACCCTTGGACTCTGGATCGAGTCAGGGAGTGTGCTTTTGGGGTTTGATTGTTTTACTATGATTTTAGTAAATTTGATTAGATTATATGATGTGGACATGTCTGACATGATTTTTGATGATGCATGTTGACGATAGCTTGTCGACCAGACTCACATATGGAGGAAAGGGGACACACACACGACTACCAAAGAGGTTGAGGGAGAGGTGTGGACAACAGCCCTTCCACAACCTACTAGCACTCCTGCCATGGCTTGAACTGTAGGTTAATGATTACCTAGTTTGAGAGGACCCACGCTGCCACAAGGGTTGACTGCGACATTCACTTGCGATGATTCTAATGGGCATGCAATAAGGTGGGGGCCTTATTCCTTAGAAGCCTTTAGTCTCCAACAAGTTCACCTGGCGGAGTATTGACTCTAGGGGATATTGTTGTCTACCAATCAGTCAAGAAGCGAGTGGCACCCTTGGATCATGTGGTGCGTCCTGAAGGGCACGTCACACAAAAGAAACAAAAGAGGCGAGTGGCACCCTTGGAGCACGTGGTCTGTCCTAAAGAGCACATCGCGCAAAAGAAACAAAAGAGGCGAGTGACACCCTTGAAGCAAGTAGTGCATCCTGAAGGACACATCATGTTGATTATGATAAAGGAATGAACCTATATGGCCCTAAGACAATCAACACTTTACGAAAATTTAAAACAACTCCCCTAATTAAATGTCTCTCAGTTCAGAATCTAAGTCCTATGTCTAAAAACTTTGCTAGGGGTAAGGTTTTGTCTACTCTTGAGAAAATATCTATATAAAATTATAATAATAAAATTTAAAATAATAACCCCTTACGTAATAATTTTGTCTTCATAAATTTTGGGGTAAAATGAAGAGAGTAAGAAATTAAATAAAATCGGTGGATAAAAAAAATATAAAGAAGAAATTAATTATTTTTAACTTTTGATAGTTTTAAAAGATGTTGAATTAATAATAAAAGGGAAAAGGGGTCAAATTGCAACTATCGTTTTTATCTCTAATAAAAAGGGGAAAGAGGGAAATTATAAAAATTTAAGAAACTAGGTGATGGAGGTAACATAAAAAGGGAAAGAGGGGAACTTATGGTAAAAAGCAAGAGGTCAACTTAGTAAAGAATCTACAATTAAGAACCTTCTAAATTTAACTAAATTAGCAGCTTCATTATAGGGAAAGTCTTTAAAACCTGTAAGGGAATCTAGGGACACCTAGGAGTAAATTTAGGAGTAACTCTAGGTGGGTGAGGGAAATACGACAATTTAATAAATTAAAGAAACTAATTATTGGATGAATGTGGGTGATGAATGACACTTGTACGAAGGATATTTTAGAAGATTTTTATTTAAAACTTAAATTAAATGAGATTAGGAAAAGAATGAAAGTTTTAAAATTCTATAAAAGAGAAAGAGGAGAAGGAAGAAGGAGATCGGCTGTCAGCATAACATTACAATGCTCGATTAGTGACTTGACTGATTAGCGAGGTGAGATAGGAGCTAGATGTACCATATGGATAATGTGTGGCCCCTTTGCGGCTCGGAGGGCTAAGGGGGAAGTAGAGTACCCCTAGCGTTGGCTGGGAGGTATCGGTGAGGTCTCAATGGTCGATGAGCGAGAGCGGCATGGAGAGCGCGGACGACACTCTAAGTAGGCGATCAGGCAATGGTATGCTTTCCATTTTTGCATAATAGAAGGTATTAGGACCCTGGCCCTCTCTTAATGTTATCAGCATTTGTATATTGGTTTGATGAGATAAAAATACTTGACTTAAATCTACGTGGGTTCTCGTCAGAATGAGTACTTTTCTTTTTCTGTTCTTCGGCGATTTTAATTATGTGACAGATATAAAAATATTTCTTCTTAACCCTGCAATTGTTATATATTATTCTATGAGTTATCATTCTGTGTTTTTCTATTACCCTGAGTGTGCCCTCATGGTTGGATAACACTCTGGTGTTTGCTAATGTTAAGACAACTGGTGTAACAATATATTTTCTTGTCTGGCTATTGTTTAGACTGTATTTAAGAACAAATTATAATACTATGAATGTCATCCCAAGGACTGTGATAACCCATGATTTACTGCTCTACGTTGATTTTGCTACGTTCCTAGATTGATTTATTCCTCTTGCGAATATTTCCCTGGGAGACTGTGTTGCCTTGAAAACTTCCATCTGTTATCCAGGAATTTCTTTTCCCTACGTTTTCTCACAACTAGTAAACCTACTTGTTGGAGCGTTGGTACAACGAACAAGCTTTTAATTTATTAAAAAATGTATGAGTTTCCCTTCAGGTGCATTGGCACTAACAATTAACTCTGATCCGCCCCCTTGTTTTAAAAAACACCAGCTGTATCAAAATAACTGATGGAAGTACCATTAACTTACCCACTCTTGACAGCATCTTCCTTTGGTCTTTAAATGTGCTCTGTAATTCTGTATTCAAGAATTGAAATTGATTTCTAAGTGTTGTGTAGCAGCTAAGATTTGAGGATATATTTATTAATAACATACCTACACTGTGGCATTCTACCTAGCCACTGCTCATCTATATTATTATTTTTCTCTAGAGATAATCGATTTTGGGAGTGAATGTAACTTAGTAATTAGAAAGGAATCAGGACGATGGAACTTCAGAGACAAGCCTACTTAAAATTGAGAAGGGAATCAGGTTTGATAATAGTAATAACCACCATGCAGTTTCACATTTTTGTATAATCAACGCACATTACTATATCCACTTCTGTGTTGGGCAGTTGTAGTTGCCATGGTTTCAAAATAGAGGAATAGCTACATCCACGCTCCTTAAATGTTCAATCCTTCAAATGTTTGATACATCACTCCAGGTCACCTCAGTTGGCACATTGATGACCTTTCTCTTTTATTTCAGACTTACTCTTTTGTCTTCTGCGCTATGCACCCATTTCCTACGACTATACAAGTGTTGGATCGAATTTAGATGTGTTGCCTTTGGGTTTTAAGTCTGTGTATTTTACTTACAGAGAATCATGTTTTAATGCCCAACTGCATTATTTATGCATCTACCTTGAGATCATTCAGACCGCAATAACCATGGGGTAGCGAATAGTTTTAGGAAGATTGATGTCGAGGTAGCATTTGAGCGTGGCTTAGATCTCATTTTTATTTTTCCCTTGTAGCCACTTTACTGACCATAATTTTTAACTAAGGGACAACGAGTTTCTCCTTGGTGTTAACTTGAATGATTGCACTCATGCATTTTCTTAACCTGACAATGTCCTAATGGTTCTTTAGTGTTGTATACGTTCCTCCCTATTCTATTTTAGTAATGGAAATTACTATGATTAGATTTAGTTAATGCTAAATTCAGGTGTGCATGGTTTGGTCTGTTTTAACCTCCTTTTTCTTTAAAAAAACTACAAGCTAGCATTAATAGTCTGGTTTAACAGAAATTTTTTTAAGGGAGAAGCAAGATAGCCCTAAATCCCAAATTGGCATTTAGGGTTACATCCTCCCACTCTTAAAACTTAGTTGCGTAAAACCAATGACATGACTACCTTATTGCTTATGGATTTGATTTTAAGCCTTACCTTTGGATATGCCAGTTGGAATTTAGAGACTATCACCTAATTCTTGAAGGTTAACTGCTTTAATTACTTAATATAAAGGAATAGCTTAACTTATCTATTTTCTTTTTATAATTGATTTTCCTTTAGTTCCTATTAAGAATATGCAAGGTAGCAAGGAATTCTTGCACCTTATATATTATGATGTGATCTCTTGATAGTGATGTGGATTTTTAAGTTAGCATTGAGTAATTAATAGTTATAAATGATTGGGGCTTCCTTAATGCCTTTTAATGAAATGGCAGGTTTCTTATTTTATTGTATGGGCCCTTCTTAATTCTTTAAATGGAATAATAAGTCATCTTGAGTTCTTAGTTTGCATTATTTAAAAAGGATGCATTCTTCTTTAAAAAAAAAAATCCTCATATAGATATGTAAGTTAGCATGTAAATTTTCTTAATCAACTCCTAATTTGGATTGATCTTCTTATGGTTCTTTTATGGATTGTAAGGTAGCTTGGGATCTTTCCTTATTGCTCATTATGATTAAATCCTTGTACCTTATAATTGGACATGTAAAGAGGCATTGAAATCTTTATGTACTACTTAAGGGATTGGGATCTCCTTATGGTACCTTGTAATAGGTGATGTAATTTAGTATTGAAGTCTTATATATATTGTTAAAAGGTGTTGATTGTTTAATTCTTTTAATTGACGTATAAAGAAGCTTTTAATTCCTTTAATCATTCATTAAGTTGATATTTTATGATTACCTTGAGAAAAATGGATATGTTAATTGGTGTCGAATTCTTAATTTGTCACTTAAGTGAGATAATTCATTTCCTTATGATACTTAGTGAGTTGCATAGGAGTTGTACTTATTTCATGAATTGAACCACTTGATAAGTGATGCTTGACTGGAATGAACCTAATCATTAACAAGTTACTAATCATGATTAGAATAGATTATATCAATTCAAAGGTTGTAGTATGCTCTTGTGTTTCTTGTTATTCTTCATGTATTATTCTCTTGCTAAATTATATTTAAATATTGCATAATGGATGGATGAATCATAGGAGATTATTTTATTTGCACCATGACTGTATGGTTGGTCTTGGGGTAGTTACTTCATCCACCACTAAAAGGGTAATTTGTTGAACTTATTGATGGATTAGTAATCGAATTCTCTTGTACCCTAGAGTTTGTGTGATGTACGACTGATTCAAGGAACACTATCATGCACTGATCATCATTGATGTTATTGTCTTATCATATTTAGTTGCTCTAGATTGTGTCGGGTGGGTTGTATATGCCTCCATGTTCCTCAGAACAATCACCAGCCCTAAGACCTTAAATGGTTAAAATCAATGGGAACCTGGGCTTGAGGATTGCTTATGTGTCTTGGAGGTCCTAACCATTGTAGGGTAGGACGAGCGGGTAGTCAGTCTTTTTATTTTATTGGTTGATTGTTGTTATTTACTAGCAGATGTTGATGTGTTTATTAGATCCTTATGTTGATATCCCAGTTGCATGTGTCTTGATTCATCGTCATGTGGCAACACAGAGTATAATGTCTTGTTACCCTTGTACACACGCACACACACAAAAAAAAATTCACTTGTTATAAGAGGTTTGTCGGTGTAACGAGGAGTTTCATTACACTTCCATTCTAGTATAGGTAAAATTTGTAGTAGGCTAGCTCAATGTTTATGTCCAGCCTTTACCTATTGACAATATAAGCATTTGGATAAGTATTTAGCTGTTTCACTTTTCATGTTAGGCCAATAGAAAAATTTTCTTAAGGCTGTTAACATTTTCTGGTATTCTGGATGACCAAAATATGAATTTTTGTGCAACTCATCCATAATTGTTGACTTTAAATCAACCAAATTAGGTATATACATCCTATTTTTGAACCTTAGAAGTACATTTTTATCCAAACTTAGATATGTTTTGTCCAATTTTTTTCATTTCCTTGTAAATATGCTATTGTTTTCATGTATTTTTCGTCATTACAGCTTGCAAATTTTATTCTTTGTTGTATGTCATTTTCTTCTTTGCTAATACTTATCTCAAAATTTTCGTTAGTCCTTCAACTTAGGGCATATGCAAATTTTATCTCTTTTCCTTTGATGTGTCTTACTTCAAAATCAAATTCACTCAAGAAGGCCAACCACCTTGCTTTCCTTGCATTGAGATCTGGTTGAATGAATAAGAATTTCACACCACTGTTGTTGGTTACCAACAGAAATTTCCTCCCCATTAAATAATGTCACCACATTTTTAGCGCATGAATTACATCTTCTACTTCCAAATCATGTGTGACATAGTTTCTTTCATATTCTTTCAGTTTATGTGATTCATAACAGATGATGTGCCCCTCTTGAGTTAGGAAACCTCCCAAGCCTTGTTTTCTTGCATCCATGAAAACTATAAAGTCTTTATCAGGGTCTGCTACCCTTAAAATAGGTGTTGTAGTTAAAAATTATTTTATCTTATTAAAGTTGTCCTGAAATTTTTTCTACCAAGTAAACCTTATTCCCTTTTTCTATAGAGATGTAATTGGATACACGATCTTATAGTATCCTTCGATAAATCTATGATAGTAATCAGGAATTCTCATAAATGATCTAATGTAAGCTACATCCTTAGGGATAGGCCACTCCATAATGGCTCGTATCTTCTTTGGGTCAAATGCAATACCTTCTTTCGATATCACGTGTCCTAGGTACTATATTATTCTTTGGTAGAAGTTAAATTTGTCAAACTTTTCATACAAATTTTGTTTCCTTAAAGTATGCAATGATATTTTATATGTTCTTCATGTTCTTCATGTTCTTCTTCCATTTTCGAGTAAACTAAAATGTCATCGATGAATACCAATATAAATTTATCCAAATATTGACTTAATATACTATTCATCAAACACATAAAGGTTGTTGATGCAATAGTAAGACCAAATGAAATTATGACAAACTAATAGTGTGTGTATCTTGTTCTAAAAGATGTTTTATTTATATATTCATCCTTTATTATGACTTGTTGATAACCATACCTTAAATCTAACTTAGAGAAAATCTTTTCTCCTCCCACTTGCTCAAATAGGTCGTTAATTTTAGGTGGAGGATACTTATTTTTAATCGTCATCTTGTTTAGTTTTTGATAATCAATACATAACCTTAAATTTCCATATTTATTTTTAACTAAAAGAACTGGTGCTCCCCATGGCGAGACACTAGGTCATATATAGTCCTTATCCAGCAATTCTTGCAACTTAATTTTCATCTCTGTTAATTCAGGTAAACTCATTCTATAGGGTGCGTTAGATATCAAGGAAGATCCAAGTAGTATATATAATATAAATAAAGAAATATATCTCTCTCCTTGGAGGCAGTTCTAGTATTTCGTCCAAAAAACATCCCTAAACCCATGTAGTACTACAAAGTCTTCTAAGCTAGGTTTATTTTCCTTTTCTAATAGATTAGTTACTTGGACAACATAAGTCTGGAAACCCTTATTCATACATTTCTTAAACTGCATGGCTGATATCTGCCTAACCAAAACTAGTTTTATGATCCCTTGTATTGTCCTAACTATTTTGTTTTTGTCTCAGTAAGTAATTGAATTTTGGTAAAAAATCAAATTTACTTTATGTTTCTCTAACCAGTCCATTCCAATGATTATATCATAAGATCCCAAAGGTAAAACATTCAGATTTAACTTTGTAATTTGGTCATTTAAATTGAGTTTGCGTTCATAAATGAACTCTGTTACTTTTATATTAGTCCATGTTGATAACTGTACTGACTAGTACTTAGCATTCTTTACTTTCTTGAGGTTGTTTAATTCAACTAAACCAGGAGTAACATAAATCATACTAGCTCTTAGATCAATTAAAATAGAAATGTTATTACCATATATTTTATCTTCAACCTCCGAGATAGTGGATTGATGATCAACTTGTCTTCCATATACAACTTCATTAATTCTATGCACACCTCTTCACATATCTCCTACTATAGAGGCTTCTTGCAGATTATGGACTGTAGTACCTATTGCAGAAGTTAAACATGGACAGTTCCTCCTCAAGTGAGTTTCTTCACACTCCCAACACTTTAATGGTTCCTTGGGGCTGTCCCCAACTTTCTTGCCTCCCATATTAGTTGGTCTACCTCCCCCTTGAGAATTATGGTTACTGCAACAAAAATATTTCTTTTGGAAGTTCTTTTCCATATTCTATAAAGGGGCTCGTCGGAATCCTTTCTTCCACTGATTTATTCTGTCCTATTTCTTATCCTCGGGATGCAACCCCCCTCGCCTTCCGGGGTTCTGTGACCTCTTGGTCTCTATATTGTTCTATTAGTTGATTCATATCAACTCTTTGGGCTCCTGATCAAACACAAATAAGTTATAAACAAAATCCTTTTATTTATTTGTGCAGGTCTTGTGATACACACACATTTTGTTTATGTGCACTAAGTGTGCTTCTCAATTTGCGTGCACTATCTCCTCTTCACTAGCCCCTTCTTTCATATGACCGTGGGATATGACCACATGATTGTTGGTGTTATCAAAAGAGGTTTGGAGTCAAACCACTTTTGGTCTTGCAATGCTCCTACGACCTCCATGCATCCCCTTGGAGAGACCATAGTTCAAATTGCGGCCCACCTTCAATTCCTTAACCTCCTCGCAACTTCTGTCTCTATAATGACATGGGATCATTAGTCTCACAATATTGATGATAGATTCTAATCAACGCTTCAAATTCATGCCATCCTTATCTATGAACCATATCTACTTCCTCTGAATCAGCGGTCAAGGCTCTCTTCGCAATTCCAGACTCCGTGATTTTGAAATATCAAAATCAACTTCCTTCCATACTTCACTTCTCTAGATTTGGTGATCTATGGAAACATGTCCCATAATTCAACAACCCTACCTTCACCTAGGTGTTTTACCTTTCAAACTAGATCAATGGTCCAACAACCCCTTCTCGATCAACGATCGATATTTCCTATGGGCTCCAAACTTCTTAGATTTCAAATCTCAAACCTGTTTCTTCCAATCTATTTTACCCAAAATCTAATATCCACTGATGCATGTCCTCTTGATCCAATGATTAAGGGTTACTTCAAGAGTTTACCCAGATTTAACATATTTGCGCCACGTCTCCTCCAAATCCAACAACTGTGAATCACTTTGGGACTTTACCTAGAGTTCATGTATTCACGCTACGTCTCCCTTAGATCTCACGATCCAGATATTACTTTGGGACTTTGGGTCTTCGCGCTATGATGATTTCAATTCCCAAACTAAAGACTAACTTCAACTTTTCCCTGGAGTACGATATCTGTTGACAAGTTTCTCGTCCCAGATAAATGACTCACGACTCTTCAGCTCTCCACGCTTTGCATGTTTTAAGTTTCAACTTCTTCCTTCCTCTAGTTCTTCTGAGTTGTTGACACATACCCTCCTAGATTCAATGATCCAGATATGCTCCAACTCTTTGGCTTTCCATGATTCATGAGTTTCAAGTCTCAAACTTGACCCGTTATGCTCTCGCGATATCTCACGGCTCACGCTTGATCAATTGAATGGTTGAGATTCCACCTCAGGGTTCCATGAATCCAAACTTAGGGAATATCAAGTTTCAAATTGTAATCCCTCCTGAGCTTACAACAACTGATGACTGTGGTTCCTCCTGGTGATCTGACGCTTGGTATTCACCTCCAGTGATCTGACGGATGAGATCTATCACACTGATCAGATGGTCGATATTATATTCCAAGGTATTGCACTTCGAGAATATCAATTTTCAAGTTTGATGTATTCTCTCTCCTCTGTACACGAAGTGCTAAGGCTTCTGCACTTCCTTCTGATCCAATGACTATCTGTTCATGCGCTCAGATGAGACGACTAAGATATGATTACCTTGTTCTCGTTAATCCTCATCCTAGAAATAGATCTAACGGTCTAGGTTCTTATCTCTATAGCTTATCTGATGGCTATCAATGCTCCTCCTCCTGAACTTTCAATTTCTTCTTAGACTTGGAGAATTTTCAATGTTCGAAGTTATCAGCCTTCATTCTAGATCCTGTGAACCAACTCCCTTGGGTATCACTTGCGCCTATGAAAGCATTGTCTCTTCTGAGCGTATGGACTTGGAATAAGTCTATATCATACGCACTTCTTACATTATCCCTTATGAGCTTGATCTCCTCGAAGAATTCGATCTCCCACGCACACCTTGCATTCTCGGCATTTCGTCCACCTCATAATCTCAAAGGATTTGTTTGACTAAGAAATTTTTTTCACCCTCCTAGAATTCTTTTGCTTAGTAAACTCCTTACAAATCTTTTCCTCACAGAATATTCAGTAACTCTTTTTCTCCCAAACTCAACATGGAGTTCTTATGTGAACACTTGCACCGACTCAATGCCCACCTAGAAGAGTTCTACATAGTTCTCAGTAGCTCTAGTTCTCTCTAAACTCGATAAAGAGTTCTTCACATGCACTCCTTGCACTTCCTCTGATGAATATTCAAGAGTATCCCTCCTGAGCTTTCCCTTGAGGTTAAACCTTTGTTAATTCACTCTTTGTACACTGTGTGCACTCCTTGCACTCAGAAACTCAAAGACAAGAAACAATTGAAACCTACGTAATACTTCACCAGTTAAGAATTCAAATATAAAATGCATAAAAACATATAAACACATAAACACATGATATGCAGGAAAAATTGATTTTCTATTATCTATGTGTGTCTATACAGACAATTTACAAAAACTTGACTATAACAAAGTCTCAGTTCTCTCAAGCACTCTCTCTTAGAAGTATTCTACCTGCTAAGGCCTTTCTACCCAGACCTCTCTATCATTCTCTTCCCATCTGGATTATCAAAAGAGGGGTTGTGCGAGCTCGTCCTCCCTCACCTAACCTCATATATTATATTGAAGTTTTCATAAATTTTTCTCCAAACCTGACCACAATATGGGCCTGCTAGAAGCAACCTTTTAAATGAAATCCAACTACTACCTATACAAAGGCATGGCCGGACATTTACAACCTTACAACACAAAAAATTGTATAGGATTATTTCAAATTTAAAAAATGTGGGAGCGTTAATGCCTCTCCCTTTCTCAATTGTGTGTTTGTGTGGTGGCATGATGGTGCTTTCTCTGAGGTGGATAGATGCTCCTTCATCTCCTTCCATGCCTTGGGAATTTCATACCTCTATTTCTATCGATCATAGCACATCTGGGACTTTATAAATACTTTGCTTAAATTTTTGGGATTGTCGAATTCAATTTTGTCTTTGTATGACTGTGGTAGACAAATTAAGAATTGTTGTATCTTTACTTTGTCTTCCTTGATGTATGGTACAAATATCAATAATTCAAAAATTTATTTATCAAATCATACATGGTGATTTGTCCGAATCTTAGCTCATAAAATTATTTAGTCTTTCTTTTGTAATAGCTTTTTGATAAATATTGTTTCTTGAAGTATTTCTTGAAATCTAACCATTCCATCTATTTTTCTTTTAATCCCTTGGCCAATTTCAGGTCTTTCCACCAAATACTCGCTTTTCCCTTCAGGTTATAAAGGACAACTCAGACTTTCATGTTACTAGAATAATTATAAATATGGAAGTATTTATTTATATCCAGTAACCATGCTTCAACCTCTTCACCCGTATTTGATTCTCCGTTAAAGGTGGATGGTTTGATCTTCTTGAATTCATCTTCCAGGTGATCCACCTGTTTTCTTTTTCTTACAGTGGTTGTTTTGTTTTCTGCCACTTATGTGCCTTCGAAAGAATGGTTCTTGTTTTATTTTTAGTGACCAAAATTTTTAGAGGATCTTTTGATGACTTATTCCTCCTTGTTGTTGTCTTTTGGGATATTCTTTGTTACTATGTTGCGCAACAACATTTCACTTATTTCTTGTTGGTTTTCTTCTACCTTTTTCAACTTTTCATTATTGGCCTTGAACACTTGCAGTTCCATGATAAGGTTCCTCATTGTTTCCATAACCTGGGTGGTTGAACTTCATTCATTTTTCTATCCAGGATGTTTAGGAGGTCCTTGATTGGGATTCTCTTCAAGTCTTATGTCCTCTTTGTTCTGTGTTTCCATTATCACAACAAACCAAATTTTTTATGTTTGTAACATTAAACATATTTGTTAGATTTTTATTTTAAGAGAAACAAAATAAAATAAATAATTTGGCCTTTCCCTGAGTTCCAAATGTTGTAACCTTCAACTCTAATACCATATGTAATGTAACCCAAATTTACCAAATAATAAAGAATTGTTAGGAACATTAAATCTCCTTGACTCTTAAATTTTTTTTCTAGCATAAATTTATTATCGTCACTATTGAATTAAAACATATACCTCTTTGTAGCTAAGATGAATGCTATCAAGATAGCTATCTTATCTATGTTAATTTGCATCATTAAAGGATTTCAGTGCATATTAAACTACGAATAATAGACTAGCATATAGTCTACCCAATAATATTTGTAGCCTGCATTGCATACTGTATCCATTTAGAAATTATACCATACATCATGTAACATTGATACTAAGTATATCATTGTATATATATATAAGTTGTTTACCAAAAGACTCAACTTATATATAACTATTCGCACATTCAAATTTGTAACTGATATGTAAATTTGTAACCTTACCCTTATATAATCCCACCTAAGGAGTTCTTAGCATATACCATTATGGATATGCATACACAATTGCTTGACTTAGCATATGATATAATCCTTACTCATTATATATATATATATATATATATATATATAT
>ML782683.1:571627-583613 GCA_009831015.1 Picea engelmannii | reverse complement strand
AACTGGACGGATTGCTTGTGGGGAGTTGGGGACTTTCTCAGCTGTGATAGAGTGGTAGCTCAGCCTTGGAGGTGAGCTGGGAAGCTAGGTTACTGTCTGGATTGTGTGTGGCCCCTTTGCGGCTCGGGGGGCTAAGGGGGAAGCAGAGTACCCCTAGCATTTGGCTGGGAGGTACCGATGTAGTCGTTATGGTTGGCGAGTGGGACCGTCAAGGAGCATGAGGACTTCATAAGAGGCAGGCGATAAGGAAAAAGGTACGCTTGATGTTAGTAGAGTAGAATGCTCATATTTTGATGTTTTCACATTTAAATTATTGCCGTAAATTTTTCAGTCATTCACAATCGTTGATGTAGTTGTAAGGTCTGGTAGAATATGCATGGATGTGTTGTTATTTTAATAGTTACCGTGTTGAGTTCCACCTCTGTTATTTATGCAGAAACTGGGTTGCAATGGCCTAGTTGTGGTAGATGAATAGCATAATTTTAGCCAACATATTTTTTTCGTGTTATGTGGAAAAAGCTGAGAATCTCTAACCTTACCCTACCTGCGACCGACAGCTCTCCAGATCCTAATGTTCGGTTAGCTTCTTTGCCTCTTTTACAATATGAACCCCCATAGTTGAACAATGATTCCATTTGTATTTGGACATCAGTCTGGATTTTAATTTACCCTCTGCGTTTTGTTAGCTTTACTTCCCCTCGGTTTCAAAGTTTATTTGTCCTGAAGGCCCTTTCATAGTGTTTGTACAGTAGTACCCGGTATGTGATGATTGGGAAGGGCTCTAAGGTGTTACCGGCCTGACCATGCAGTTTTGTTGCTCTCGTAACTAGTCCCTTCGTTTCAGTGGTGATACGGGCTGATTGACAAAGTGTGGATCGATTTTGGGTAGAAGGGGGCCTATCTCTAAATGCTTCCACATGCTACCTGATCTATAGCCCTGACCATTTGATTGGTTCCTCTCGACTGTGATTATTGGTTGGTGATCCTTTCGCTACTAAGTATACCCTTGCCTGTGCGTTTCCTCCTTATCGATTTATGTACGCCCTGCTCTTGCTATTGTTTTTGATGGTGATACCTTGTTGGGCCCTCCGGTGTGCGTAATGCTTGCCTTGTTGCTTTGGCTGTGTTTTTAAGTTAAGGGAACTAGTCCGTTATTCCCATTATCAAGTATATCTTTGGATCCCGTTCCATTGTTTTTAAATAAAATTGTTTCATGCACCTCAGTCAATCTTCATTGCTAATTATTTTTTTATAAATAATTATATGTTTGAATTTTATTATAGCTTACTGAATTAGTTTAAATGGTTCAATATTTCAAACGTAATGTAAGATGTTTTAAAATTGATTTTCCCACTTCCGGTTTTTATTACATACTTTAATAGTTTATAAATTTAACAAAGTGATAAACATGAAAAAACCACATAAATTGCATTATTGCTTTGTTAGCAACCACAGAAACGGTTGGGCGGCACGGTGTCCAGCGTAGATGGATGGGGCCTATGGATACAAAATGGTATTCTATTGTCTAGGGTGCATAGAGGCCACAGCCGTTAATATGAGTCTTTATTTTCCTTTCGGTGATATAGGTAGATGAACGCGTTGTTACAGCGGCGATAATGCCGACCACATTGTGATGATTCGGGTCACATAGAGATGCACACCGACTCATGATAACCCTTCTAGTAGCGCCTTGGGCGTAGGGTAGCTCCAGGCATGGTGACAGCTTATGGCGGCAGCTTATAGCATTTATTATTGCAGTCTGGTAGCGTTTCATGCGTGTCTGGTAGAGTTACTCCCAGCTGCGAATGGTGTGAACGGTTGTTTAATTCTTCGTATGTTAACCCTAGCGGTTGAACGACTCTAGCATATCCATTGAATGCTTCTGATTCCCATTCTGGCTTTCTCGAATGAAGGGTTCTGACTCGTCCAGTGAATGATTCTGAAATTCTGCTCTGGATTTTCATGCCCATCGAACGACCCACTTCCAAGCACACATCGTCACCCGGTTGCCAATTGTCACCCTGTTGGGGCGAACCTTTAAACCCTGACCGCACTATTGAAGGTTGCCTCTGTGAGGCGTGGTTCTGGCTTGCATGCCTGTGGTGCACTTTCCATCTGGTGCATACCCCCACTGTAGCTGGATTAGCGTATGATAACAGCGTCAGGGTTGACAAAAATGAATAATATTTTATTCGAATTCCGGGTTGCAATGTTGTTAACATAGCCATTATAATGCTGGTTTTGTTTTAATGTGATGTTAGTACATTAAAGAAACCGCAATTCCAATTTCCAATACCATCATGGTTCAGGGTAAAGTTGAAGTAGCGCAATGTTTCATGCTGACACTAATCGCCCTGGCAATGTTAATGGCATTATGGTCTGCGATTGGTGGAAAAGAGAACGTCACTGTAAAGGATTTTGTTTATGGGGTTATCGTGGAACTTACTGATGGTCAATAATAGAATTATGTCAACTGAAAAATATTTAGCTAATTCATTACTTTCCATATCTTTATTATTCTCATTATTGCTAAATTGTCATTTATTTATCAATCGTTATTGTTGGTTAATGACTGATTCCTGTCAACAAAATTTATCTTAATCTTTACCGTCCATATTGTCAATTCCTTATTATAGTTAAATTGTTATTATTTATCATTAGTCATTTGTTGGGTAATAAGCGCACGCTGTCCACTTAAAGGAATTATCATGAACAATACTTTTCAGCTTGTTACTCGCCTTATTTTAGTTAATTGTTACTTTATTATTATTTCGTCAATTGTTATTTAAATTTCACTGCCAATCTAGTTCAACAAGGAAGAAGAAAAATATATATATTCGTCTTTAGCATAAACGAAAATTAATCGTGACCCCCTTCTTATTATTGTGCATGTGTCGAATTGGACTACTCAAGAAACGGTTATATACGTCATTATGTTGTTTGCATTACACTCATGCGGTAGTATTATTGTAACCTGCGTTATATGTTAACATGGTTATGAGATTTAATATAATACACCCTTGCGTGCTAACAGGGGTATGAAATTTACCAGCTTAGGGTGGGCTTGAAAAATCAAGTAGTACACAACCCATAACATTAAAGATACCTTCCCAATCCTCAACAACCTAACTTATTTTATATATTTTATTTTATAAGATTGTTCTTCTTGTCTTCTTATGTTTTATTACATATTTTTATTACCTATTTGATGATATCCATATTTTTCTTAAAGAGCTTACCAATTTCAAATATCATTATTTGCATTTCAAATATAAAAAGGGTATGGTGGGAAAACCATTGATGCATGACTAAGTACCATTGACCCCTTGACTTTATATTCAATGCACATCCACATTTTCAATATCTACTAAGAAGGCCGCTTAGAAGGACAAATTATTGCAAGTACTTAGAAGGCCACATAGAATGACAAATTATTACATATGTTTATTATTAGGTTTTTATTACATATGACAATTAAACTTGTGGTCCCTCTATTGCCCTGTTATTGTATTATAAATTAAATGTTATGGGTTATGGTAATTAATTGTTGGTGACTTACATGAAGTAAGGAAATTAATTTCCTTTGCAAAGGTTATTTTTAGCATACATTGTAATACGGTTATTATTAATACGGTTTTTATTAATCCTAGAATTGAGGTTGGTTTGTGGAATTTTTAACAAAAGGGTGGGGCCAGTGATGGAGTACAACCCGTTATTATGAGCTAGTAAGCAGGATTTGGAAAACTTTTGTTTTTACATTATTTTAAAAGGGGGATTGGAATAACATGTCGTTTAATGAAATTTAATGGAGAATTTGGTCGGTAAATAAAAGCCCAATTGAGTCATAGACCAAGCCTCACCTTAACATGGGAGGGAAATTGTCTGAGTCCCCAGAATTGTGCCCGTCATGGGGGAAGGGGTTACTTATTCAAGTATTTTTGTGCTTAGTTGCAGTGATTTTTATGTTGGTCTGCTTGTGTCGGGCTGGATGTAGACACCTTCATGTTTCACAGAACAGTCACCAGCCTTGAGACCATAAATGGTTAAAATCGATGGGAACCTAGGCTTGAGCGTTGCCTATGTGTCTTAGAGGTCCTAACCATTGTAGGGTAGGATGGGCAGGTAGTCAGTTCTACTTTTAATCGTGTGATCGTCGTTTATGCATGCAGATACTTGTCGCGCATCCTTGTCGTATTTTATATGTTCCTCATGGTTGCATCTTATTCATCGTCGGGTGGTGACACAAAGTCGAATGCATTGATTGTTTCCCTTATACACGCGCGCACACACTTTTAAAAACGCACCCACAAAAAAAAATAAAAAAAATTGCACTAGTTACTAGAGTTAGGACGTCGTAACGAGGGGGTTGTTACATATTCAAAAAACATAAATAGATTTTTCTCATAATGTCGAAGAAGAAATTGAAACCAAAATTGAAGCAGAAGGCGTTGAAACCAAAATTGAAGCAGAAGATGTTCAAACTGAAATTGAAGCAGAAGATGAATCACCTATAGGTATGTACATAAATTTAGATAATACAAGATGAACACTGTTATATATAGTTTAGTGAATTTGTGTTTGGGTTTTGTTTTTTAATACAAACTTTAAATTGAAATATGCAGAAGAATCTATCAACATTGATGATGAAATATTAGAAAATGTTGATACTGACAAATTTGGGAAGAAAAAAAATAAGCATTATATAAGATATCGAACAAAGAATATGTATATTACTTTTTTCAAAGATGAATCAATAACAGTAAAATCTCAATGTTTACATTGTATAATGAAGTCGAGAAAGTTAAAAGAATCTACATCATTATTGGGTATTCAAAAGTTGAAAAATGATACAAAAGTGAAATAGAATGTCTTTGACAATATAACTAGTGTATTAAAAGATTTTGGAAAATCTCTAAAAAAAGATGTTAGTGTTGCACATAGAGCGATACAAACAACAATTGTTTTATCTAGCAATATAAAACATTGCTTGACAAGACACGTGGAAAAAACGATGGGAAAGTCAAGAAAAACATTGCACAAACATATAAAATTTCAATTGCAAATAGATAAAAAAATTATGAACTTGCTTGTTGGACAGTGATTTCTAGACAACCCTACAAAGATAGACTTGCAGAAAATGTTAAAGAATTGGCCCATAATTGTTAGAAGAATATTTTGTTTTACCACATATAAGGGATGTGTTTCAATGAATAATAGCACGAAAACATTATGAAGAACATCCAAAACATATATTTCCAATGACACAAATAAAAAATTTCAACAAGTTCAAAGAAGAGCACAAAGAAGTTAAAATTTCCATCAATACATTTGTGCAACAAAAACCATGATTTGTTAGACACATCATTGTTCGTGACACTTGTTATTGTTGTTATCATGTGGAATTTGAGTTGTATTACGGCACTTTTTTGGATTTTGGTAAAACTTTATGGCCAGGTTCACCTCTTCCTTCCACATTCCATGTTTTTATATATGAAATTCTATGTGAAAGAGAAGATGATGATTTATTTAAAAAAAAAATGTGTTGGTAGAAATAAATGTGATCATTGTGGAAATCTAATTGTTTTCCATTCAAAGTATCATATTGATATGAATGATCAATCATTTTTTAATATAATAGTCAATTGGAAGATATATGAATATAACAACATAACGACTCCACATTCTTCAAATGTTATTTCCAAAAGGATTGATTTGAAGGTAGATAAAATCTGTGTGATAGATATTTTGAAGAAGTTTGAGGAATAAATTTATAAATACACCAAGCATTCACATAGAGATCGATGGAAATATCTACAATTCAAACAATCTTGTGAAGTGTTTCCACCAGTGAAAATTTTGTCTCTAGTTGATTTTGCAGAGAATTACACATTCGTTGCACAAAACAAAATACAGAGTGAATATTATCATTCTAATCAAATAACGATATTTGTCCATGTTTTATATAGACATGCTCAACGGAGTCTTGATAACATAGAAATCTCCAATGACAATCAACATCTTATTAAAGAATATCACTTTTATATAAGTGATGATCAAGCACACGACACACAGTATGTACACCATTGTTTTGAAAAAAATTATGATTCATTGAAAGAACGTGAAATCAGATTTGATCAACATTGGATATGGTCAGATGGGTGTGTTGGTCAGTTGAAATCTTCATGATCATTCTATTGATTATGTCGTCTTCATAAAAAATTAAACATTACACATTGTTGGAAGTTTTTTGATACTAGTCATGGAAAAGGAGAGCACAATGGTGCAGGGGCATGTGTAAAATGAACACTTCGAAGGTATCAGATGAACTCTCATACCGATTGATTTGAATCTATTGAACAAGTTGTTGAATGGTGCAAAATGACACTAATCCATGAATATAATTTGTCAAGGGATGTGCATAGGTGTGTTTATATATAAATGTTACACATGTACACAAGATATCTTTATTTGAACGTCTTCAAATTTATATTCAAACTTCAACCATTTTCTTGAGAGATTTCAAGTAAACAAGCTATTATCTTATGCATGTTTTTTTGGTATGTTGGAATCCAAGATGTAAATAGATCAATCTCATATGATGCCAATACAATACCTGGGACACAAAAAATACCTTTAGTTAAAACAAAACATTTTCAAAATGTGTTTGCATTTGATAAAAGAAATGAATCTTATTTTTGTTCAGTTTGCATAGATGATGGAGGAGAATCATTAGCGAGCCTGCAAAGCAAGAGCTATCAATGTCTGGGAATCTGTACAGGAGCTCAATGTTAGCAGTCACAATAGATATTTTGAATCCCACCTTAACTCAGTGCCAGATTTTACCTTTTGAGGCACGCTTGAACCCAATGTCAGAATTACCCTTTGAGGCACATTTCGATAATCGCAAGCAGAGTGGGAGTTTCGATTACGGCTCTAGAATGCAACTGGTCTAGATAGTCGTTAGGTTATGTTATAGAGTAGACAAGTATCCAGGGGGAACCCTAAGAGCCCTCTAAGATAAATCAATGTTTTGTACGCCCAAATGAGGTTGGTTAGCAAGTAGATTTGGAAGTTGTAAGTTAGATGGAGTTTTTTAGTTTTTGTTTTGATCACAGTTGTAACCCTTTTTTCACTTATGAATATAATAGAGGGAAAATTGACCCAATGCATGGAGTGAACATTGTTTGAAATTCTCTGTTACTATGTTTTCATGAATGAGTGAATGAATTTGCTATAAGAAAATGGAACTATGAATTCTAAGTTAAGTCTCAATTGTTTCTCTTATGTTGGAGTGGTGCAAGGTGTGCACACAAAATCCAAGGAGTGCGTTAATGGGGTCTGTTATGATTCTGAAGCTCAGAAGAGATAAAAAAAAACTTTACCCTTTGAAAGGAGTGAAAAGAGACTGGTGCAAGATGTGCACAGTCATCTGTAAGGGTTCAAAACTTTGTTCTAAGATATGGTGCAAGGTGTGTGCAAACCTGAGATTTGATTAAGTGCCAAAGAGACTTTGCAAGGAATTGAAGAATTAGAGGAAAAGAACATCGGAAGGGCAAGGGGAAATTCTCTTCGAGAAATCCTTCGGATTTTGAGTTATCAAAATCCCTGGAGTGCAAGGAGTGCGTGGGAGGTCGAAGTCTCCACAATAAAAACCTCAGGAGAGTTGGCACTAAGACATTTGGCTGGGACTCATTGAAGACCTGAACAAATGGTGGAGAGCCTTCGAGGAGGAAACCTTGATAGTCGCAATCCATTGGATCAAGTGAAGCTGGGAGGAGGATAATGATGATATCCCTTTAATATCACAAATATTAGGAGGGATAGGAGTCATCAATCCTAGGTAGATCTGGACCGTTGGTCTATTTCGTGAAACTAGGTATCGTGAATTGGGATAACAAAGGTCCTTGATTTCCAAAATTCCAATTCGTGAAACCCTGACACAATCAATACTGCCGCATCCTTGAAGGTTTAGGACCATTGATCTGAGGTGATGATATATTGTGATTTCAGTGATCGGGAGTAGGGAGTGAGTCACCTCACAAATCCCCAATACACGAAATCTCGACGTGCTCAGAGATGGGGCCCTAGGTTTAGCGAAGGGTAACATTGGCAAAGGAGCTTAAGGACCATTATCCTTTCAGGGTCTCGAGACATGGAGGAGTCAGACGCCTTGCATTGTAAAGTCTCGACATTGGGATTCATGATGTTCCCTTGTGATAAATCTTGTGGTCATGAGTGTGTGGTCACTCAAGTAGATATAGGGAGGGAGATAATCTTTGATATCCCTCATCATGTTTTTGGGACTCAGAGGAGTTGAGGAGTGTTGCACGGGAACCCCCGAAGTCATGAAACATGACACACTCTTTTGGGATAAGTCTGTGCTTGCGCTTTTTGTCACGTGGAGTGGGGATTCATGCCTAGTGTATGGCTTTGTAGGTAAAAAGCAAGACAAGGACATGTGGTTAACTGTTGAAGGTTCTAGTTTGGAATAAGGGATACATTTCAGCTCTTGAGTTGAAGATCTTGACCGGGAGGTTGTGTATCCCTTAAGAGAGATAGGGGGTCTACATCAAGTAGTATTAGAGCCTAAATTATTCTTCTGTAGACTTTAGGTGAAGGAGAAAGAGAAAATGAGGAGATAAGAACTTGAAGTTGTAATCTTTGTGTGAAATATAGTCAAGACAATGCCACCAAGGAGATGAGTAGAGGCACCTTTAGCCAACTATGATGTAGATATGGAGATGCAAGAGGTTCATGCAATATTGGAAACGATGAAATAAGTATAGAGAAGAGCACCTAATGCGGGAGATGTCAGTGATGCAGAAAGTGAAGAGGTTGAGGTTGAAGGAGTTGTAAGAGAGGATGTTGCAGAAGAATGCTTGTTGAGAGTAGTTACTAGATTGGAAGGCAGAGATAAGATAGAGGTTCCCATATATGAGGGAAATTTAGATGTTGAAGAACTGTTGGATTGGATAAGATCCATTGACAAACATTTTGACTATGAAGATTTTGATGAAGAGAGAAAGGTGAAATGGACAGTCACCAATCTAAAAGGGCATGCAACACTATGGTGGGATGAACTACAGGCTGAGAGGAAAATTAAAGGAAAACAAAGGATAAGAGTTGGGAAAGAATGGTAGCCAAGTTTAAGGATAAGTTCATACTCAAGGACTATCAGATCAACATGTTCAGGAAGTTACATAACCTAAGACAGAAGGGGATGATGGTTAAGGAGTACACTGAGGAGTTCTACACATTGAACATCAGAACTGGACAAAGGGAGAGAGATGAAGAAATTTTTTCCCTATATATAAATGTCCTGAGATAAGAAATCTAGGATGAGATCTGTATGATTTCAGTAAGGACCATGGAGGATGCCTATCATTTTTCACTGAAGGCAGAGGAGAATTTGGCTAGAAAGAAAAGCCAGTGAGGAAGAGGTAAAAGATTGGTCCCAAGCAAAATCAAGGGATTTAACCATGACAAAACACATCAGACTAAGGATGAGACTGAGAAACCACGCAGTCAATTGAAAAGAGGAGGAAGTTTTTGAGAAAGACATGGTGGTGGAATAAATTCTTCCAGAGGAAGAGGAAGAAGAGGAGGACGAGACATGAGATGTTATGCATGTGGAAAGACAGGACACGTGTCTTGGGAATGCCCCAAGAAAAAGAAGGAAGGAGGAGGTGAAGCTCACATTTCAGAATCACAATGAAAAAATGTTCAAACATAAGGAGTAGAGGATGGAAGACAACTGATGTTGAGGAAGGTTCTCTTGAAACCAGAGGCAAAAATTGAGAAGACAGTGCAGAGAAACATTCTCTTCATGACAGTCTGCAAGAGTAAGGATAGAGTATGCAAGGTGATCATTGATAGTGGGAGCACTAACAACATAGTATCCACAGAGATGGTGGAGAAATTGGAGCTGAAGACAACTGCACACCCAAATCCATACAAGGTCTCATGGTTGCAAAAATGAAACCAGGTAATGATTACTATGGAATGCATGGTTGAAATTAAGATAGGAGGTTATAAAAATGAAATCCTATGTGATGTAACTCCCATGGAAATATGTCATATTATGTTGGGAAGACCGTGGTAGTTTGACATAAATGTCATTCATGATGGGAGGAAAAATACATATACATTGGAGAAGAATGGTAGAACACATATGTTGTTGCCAATAGAAGAGAAGAATGTGAAAGAGGAATCCAACACCAACATACTTCTCATGAGTGGGAAGGAACTCCTAAAATAAATCAAGGAAGAAGAGGAGATGTAGTTTGTAGTGCTAAGGAAACCCCAAGTTATCCTTACAAATACATCAATGGATGATTTACCTAAGGAAGCTCAGGAGATATTGGATAATTGTTATGATATAGTGGTGGATGAGATGCCAAACTCATTACCCACCATCAAGAGTATCAGTCATCATATTGACTTGATACTAGGAGAAAGCCTATCGAACAAAGTAGCATACAAATTAACACCTTGAGAGTGTAAATTCTAACCTTGTACAATATCTACTACAAACTGATATTCAAAAAAGAACAGAAAAGATACAATGGCAAATACAAACATTACACAGAGATTTTTCACCTGGAAACCCAAATCGAGAAAACCAGCATATATTATATTCATACATTGTTTTACATTGTTTACAATACAATATACATATAGGAGCCAGCGGCATCCAAAAACCTAACCCAATGACCTGGATTAGTCCAAAACCCTAATTCATTAACCGGAACTAGAAAACCATCGGCAAAAACCGTGTGCCAAAAACCACCTAATATCATGTGGTCCCCGTAATATGTCGTCTCGGAAATATGTCGGCCCGTCGAAAATATGTCGGCCCGAAAAAGAAAATTTCAGGGGCGCTGCCTCCAAACCCCCGCGCGGGGGCCTCTGCCCCCCTGTGCGCCCGGTGCAGGTGCTCGAACACTACTACTCGTGCAAACAATATAACACATACCCAACATTCTCCCACTTGTTGTTTTCTTTGCACACAGGGGGTTACAGGGTTACATAGTCAACAATCCAGGGCAACAATGACCATGGATCCTCTACACCAAGAGAACTTCTCAGTTCTCATAGATTTTGTTAATCAATCTGCAATATTATTCAAAGTGTCCACCTTCGTTAGTGATACTTTCTTTTCTTCAATCATGTCTCTCACAAAGTGATATTGAACATCAATGTGCTTTGTCTTTGAATGATAAGCAAGGTTCTTCGCCAAGAAAATTGCACTCTAACTGTCACACTCTATCCTTACAGCTTCTTGTACCAACCCAATACCTAAACACAATATTTGTAACCATACTGCTTCCTTACTTGCATGAGTGGATGCCATGTATTCAGATTCTGTAGTTGAAAGTGCCACTACAGCCTGTCTTTTGCTCATCCAACTTATTGCTCCTCCAAGCAGGTTAAACACATACCAGCTTGTAGATCTCCTATGATCCAAATCTCCAGCCCAGTCTGCATCCACAAAGCCATGTATATCAACCACTCTGTCCAATCCTAGTCTTCCTTCGTAGCACAATCCATAGCTAGCAGTGCCATGCAAATACCTAAAAACTCTTTTTACTGCTGTCCAATTCTCCTTCCCTGGTTTTGACATATACCTGCTCAAAACTCCCACTGCATGTGCAATGTTCGGTCTAGTACAGAACAATGCATACATCAAACCTCCAACTTCACTCGCATATGGAACACGAGACATGTCCTCCTCTTCTTCATGTGTCTTGGGACACTGATCCACAGATAAATTTACACCAACGGGAATAGGAACCTTGACCGGTTTACATTCCTGCATATTAAACCTCTGCAATATTGTCTCAACATATTTTCTCTGATTTAACCAGAGTTTCCTCGTTTTTCGATCTCTTTTAATTTCCATGCCCAAAATGAAATTTGAAGCACCAAGATCCTTCATGTCAAATTTAGAGGACAACTGAGTTTTCACATCCTGGATAATCTCCTT